>CAJNOL010000627.1:7151-24870 GCA_905250125.1 Rotaria sordida | reverse complement strand
TTCATTAAAATTTTGAATAACAACTCAAAGTAAATAATTTTTGACATCAAATCATTGTCAGATGCAAATTTGTATTTTTTAGTTACAAAAAAACAAAAAAATTCTCTATCTATTAAAAAAACTGCCACTACTGTTGTTTCTGAGAAGATAACATATTATTAACAATTATTTGGAATAGATTAGATTTTAACGAGGACTACAAGCATATAATATTCTCTTTGATTTTTTGCTTGCTCCTTTCCTATCTATGCGGTGTGTTAGGGTACGAAGTGTATGTATATGGTGCAGATGTGGGTGCGAGATCTTGTTGTTGCTCATATGTACATGTGATATTCGAGTGTCAGTTTAGGTGATCGGATGGCTCACACACCCAAAACTACAGATTCCATTTACTATATATAATCAATATCTCGATAATGCTGAAAAGGTTGCAATTTACTCATAGTGTATATTCCACAAGCATTGAGATTGAACAAAAAATTGTTCATATGTAAAGAAAGGGTAATGTTTATTCAAGTGTATCTATATAAGCTGGAAGAAGTTCGGACGATACTTTGATTGAAATGATTTTTTTATCTGATGACATTATCTCTTTAAATAATAGTCACAGAAACCAAAGAAATTTAATAATTAAAACCTCGAATTTGAAAAGTTTTTTTTTAAAGAAATTTTAATCAATGCTGAATTCCTCGTATGTTTGACGTCATGAAATTATACACAATAATACGATGTGTCCAGATTTCGTCTATAACATATTATTTTACAGCTATTCAAGTAATATTAATTCATATGTCAAATTTATGAAATAAATAAATCATAAGGAAATTAAATATTTTTTTGGGAAAAAATACACTCTCTTCCATGACGATCAAAATTCAAAATATTGAACAATAATTCCATTGGAAACTATTAATGAATTATTTGCTACAAGAGATCTACCTGAAAATTGAAATTCAAAGTTTGCAGATGTATGGTTTACCAAAAATATATGGAGATTATATTTAAAAAAATGTACAAGAAGAATTGTCAAATTTCAAACAAGTAAAAAATAGATTGAAAAAACGAATAAAAAAAACAACTTGTAATGATTGTAAAAAGAATTTCTGACAAATTTTTTCATACACTAGACACACTAATGATCAATGCTGGAAAACAAATGTATGATACTTGAATAAGATATTTTTGTTATTGCTAAAATAATACGTGTTCCTGTAAAATAAAACTGTTGATTTCGACTGTTGAGAAGCATAATGATCAATTTTAAGATTTTAATTATCATGTTTCTTTTATTTACATCCCTGCTATTTAAAATGATCATATCATAGAATAATATGTCGGTTAAAATGTCGTATGAAATATACGAAATTTATATATATGATTAGATGGATTCATTCTCTATATATATGAATATTTGCTAGGTAAACAAGAAAATAATTGCACAACCAACTTTGATTAAAAAAAACACATGTTTTATAATAAAATAAAAGAATTTTTAATTAGGTTAAAATTTGAAGAGAAACCATGTTGCTACGACACACTTTCATCATAAAAACAATGCACATATTTCCATAGACAACTTACGAAAATAAAAGATTTATTTGAAAAGGATACATTATTCCTTCAATAATTGACATGTTCCTCAATATAAAAACTGAAAATGTTTTAAATTAATTAGCATTTAGTCAATTAACCATCTAAAAGAATAAAATTAGCAGTAATAACAGATTTTCATATTCTATGATTTATTTCTTTAAGACTTGAATTGTTGAAAAAAAGTTCGAGTTCTTTAAGATGATTAACATTTTCAACAAGCCATCTTAACTATATTCTAAATGGTTATAGACGAAGTTGCTCAATGTAAAACTTTTCATATGTGATAATTTTGTCGTAGCAAAATAGTTACTACCTAAAAACTGCAACTTTCTTCGACAATTAAAATAGAAATAGAATAATTGAAATGTTTATTGGAAACTTTTACGACAGTACAGAAATAATATTGAAAAACTTTAACACAGAATAATTTATTGTTTCACGTGTTTGATCAGATAAACAAAAAACATTTTAATAATGAAGAAAAAAACGGAGAAAAATATATATAGGAAGACAGAAAAAAAAGAAAAGAATTGCTATACTTGCCTTAAAAGAAACAAAAAAAAACACGACGACAACTTTAGAAATAATCATATCAATTGAAAAGACTTACGTTGCATCAAGTGTAATGTTTAATAATAAATAAATACGAATATGAAGTAATCGTCAAGTTTTTATTGGGTCTTTACGACACGGTTAAAAACTTACCAGTCCACTATTCACTAATGTTGCTGCGGCATTAATTGTATTAGCTGTATAAGGCGTATCTTTTGATTTTATTCTAGTTATGCTTGACTGCTGAGTGTTGTTAACATTAAGAATTTCTTGGAGTGTGAATTCATCTTATCTTGGTCCATACTCACACCCACTTGATCCTATCGACATATTTGAAATACATAGAGAAAAAGAAAAAAGTCATTTGTAAGCAATGAATTGTAAAAATAGCACAAGTGACTTAGATCGATCAAAAATATTTTACATTGAGTTTTTCAAGTAAAAAAAAGCAACCATGCTCAAATCCTTACAGTTTGTCATAATTGTTTCACATCGATAAAAATGAGCTATTCCTGATTCGTCCCCTTTTTAATTATTCCGAATTCGGACCCCAAAATTTCGTTCCGGATTCGCCCCCAATGAAAAACCACTCGCTATTTATTTTTTACCTAATTCATTCTCACTTTATTTAACAGTCGAATTATCATGCTTATGTCTGATTATATTAGGGTGGATGTGGACGTGGGTGATTGTAGAAGAATAATCTACACCCACACTCACATTCTTACTCTCCATTCGTTTTTTCTTGTCATCAACCAGGTAGATTGCTCAATGAATTTGATCGAAAATAGACAGTTGCGCATCCGAACTTTCATGCAAGAAATTTTATTGAATAAAATTAATACATTTAGCATGAAGAAAAGAAATTATGACATATTTGATAAGCAGAAATCTGCTTGCTGAATGAGGTGAGACTCAAAAGCAGATACTCAATACGCAACAAAACAATAAGTGCAAGACTCTGTTATGGCAAACAATAAGACTCAGTCAGCTATAAGTAAGATTATGTGCGAAGGATCAAACAATTCTAGTATTCAGTGCTTTCTGCCATTTACTCCACTCATTTTTAGTCATATTTCGCACTATTCTTTGCACGAGACAGATAAGGTAGCAACTTTTCAGGCATAGACTCCTTATTCATCTATAATCATCGTAATTATGTGCTACATACTGAAGAGAATGATGTGTAAGATCAAAGAAAAGAAAACTATACTGCAGGAAGCTGACAGAAAAAACACTTACACAGCTACTTCGTTCCTTAAAAAATAAACCAAACAACAGTATCATAAGATTCCCCAATCATCACTAATCGAGCAATGGTAGTATAACATGTAACTAATTGACCTGTACATGAATGATTCACCAAAATAACAATAATTTACTGCGCTATATATTATAAAAACAAACTTGACCAAAGCATTGCTTGAAACAGTTTCGTAACATCGTACATATTACACTAGTCATAGTAAGTTTCGCTACCAGATAAAAGGTACCTAAACTTCAATCATTTGGGTTTATAATTTCACCAGTAATAGAACTTATTGAACCCTAATCACAATCATCAACCCAACCTCAATCAACCGCAGCGCACTAGAATTATGGCTCTAATACGAGGTTTCCATTGTGATGACCATATCTTGCTCATTGTCGGATATTGATTTTCGCGCAGTCCTATATGCAAATGCGCAATGTTGAAGCTATTTCTGGACATAATTTGATAAGAAATTACGTTGAAACTATAGAGTTTTGATTTTTACGCTGAAAACTTTCTCCAGCCTTCAGTCTAATGTTGATAATCTGGGCTAACCTCAATTAGTTTGTTTGATAAAAGTCATGCTTCTGCAGAAAAGAATATAATCTCTTCGTAAGATATACCAATCAATTCTATGTCACATTTTCTACAGATTCGAATCTGCATCATTTGTATTTATCGTGGAATATTCAGAAATATTTGAGTAGATGAAAGGATTGGATCTGCTTTGAAAATTGATTTAATTTTAAAAATAGGTAAACAGTGCCTTGTGTCAGAAAGATTGATAGTTATATTTCGAATGTGAAAAATCAACAATTTTTTCTTTCGATAGTTTTCTGTCAACAAAAACATAAACAACTCGGCTTTTCGTATTCATACTTTTGACATATGAAAAATTGTTTTCATCATCTCAATAGAATTTGTCAATGCCAAGTCAGGTACTGATGGAAGAATCTTTCATCACGGTTTTTTCTCATCCTTCACTGACAATCGAATTATCTTTTTCTTTTGTAATGTTGCCTTTCTCAAGTCAACCAATTGATTATTACGAAGTATTTTCATATCAACACATAATTAAACCTACATACTTCAACTAGTATATCTACAAGAAACAAATTATGTCCTTATATTTTATTCATTCCTGATAGATTACACTTAATAAAAAAAAATATACTATGCAATAGTCCATAATGTTTTTTATATGACCTACAGATAACTTGACAAATGAATCATTGTGGCGCAATTTTTAAAAATAGTGAAATCTATATAGCTGATTTTTTTTATCAAAAAATATTGTGAAATAATTCACATGACTTCAGCTAATTTAGCTGAAGATCATTTATAAAATCCCTCTCTTGTTTACAGCACAATTTCAAGTATTATTTCTTAGACAGAAGCTATTTATCTTTTCCTTTATCTGCATATGAAAAATGAGCTAGACATTGCTCGATTAGCCAAGTAATATGTTGTGTTATTTTCAGAATTATCTCAAAGCTTTCGAGCATCCTAAAGAAAATAAATTTGGTGTTACAAAGACAGATTTCTCTATATTGTTAAGACTTTCTCCAAAATTTATGTAAGTGGTATATTAAGTAACGGTAATTAAGCTATAATCGATTGCTCTGTTTTTGACTAGGGGTGGGAAGTTACCATTCCCAGACCGTTACCCGGGAATGGTAACGGTAACTTCCCACCCCTAATTTCTATCTGATGTGTTAAGTCCATCTTACTTAATTTTGGCTTCTATCGATCGAGTTTTAATCACTTCACCAAATCCTCGCACACGGCGACGTAGTACCCATCGTCTTGCTTACATGCGTATTATTGGTGTCACACTATTTTGGATATTATTTCATTGCTATGCCTTACTTGCAGCGAATATTGTACAATTGGCACCAAATTATTTTACTTGCTATATTGAACCAGGAATATATCTAACATTCATAAGTTATTATACATTAATAGTCAAAGCATCTATTCTACCTTTGCTTATGACAATTTTTGGACTATGGACTATAAAGAATGTTCGTAGTTTTCGTGGTGCAATAGTGGTACCAAATATATCAATAACTGGACCAACAGGAGTTGGTTCAAATTCTGCACATGCCAAAGATCGTCAATTTTTTTCGAATTCTTCTCATCGATATTAGTATACATGTTATTTTTAGCTCTATGCTAATAGGTTTTCTCATATACCAGCAAACCACTCGGTACGATATAAAGAGCGCTGCTCGAAGTCAGCTAGATTTCTTTCTTCAAAATGTAGCTGTCTATAGTTATTATATTCCATTTTGTGTTACTTGCTATACAAATTTATTGGTGTCAAAAGCATTTCGAAATGAAGCGAAAAATATATTTGTATGCCAATAACCAATCTTTTTAAGCTTGAATTAAAAAAATAATTAATATTACAATTTGTTGTAGTTTTATGTTGTCAAGAGATCTCTTAACTCAATGTTATATTGTCGAATTTTTTTCGTTGCAATTGATGTCTTATATGTGGATATGTTGTAACCGTTTCTAATCATTTATCTATTTTAACCATAAATTTTTGTGTTTGTCTGAACAATTGTAATCAAAATTATATGGTCATTAGCTATTTTCGATAATACTTAAGATAATCCAAAAGTAGTGGCGAATGTATTTTGATTCCTTATACAAAGCTTTACAAAAACTTTCTCTCTCTCTCTCTCTAGTCTGATAGTAAAAACAATGTTCCATATTTCTGTGATATTTGATCACTCTTCAGCTAATATTATAATATTAAATTTTCTGTTTTGTTATGGTATATACTAGTTATATATACAAGACTTTCATGCATTTTTTAAAACTCTTAACACAAGAATTATCCAACTCTTTGATTATGTTACAAGTCTATTTAATTATAACAAATTAAATGATCTGTAAAAAAAAATATTTTTCAATTTTCATTTAATGAAATATTTCATCAATACAAATCTTTATTCCAGATCAAAGATGTAATGCTCATAAAAGAAAAATATTGTGTGAGTATCGAACTTAAAAGAGTATACATTAATAGTTTCCGGAGAACATCAATATTTTAATCAAAAAAACTATACCGTTAAGGAAAAATCCATTCTAAGGATTACTTAGAGTGAAAATGTTGCATATCACATGGCTCTCATATGATAGATGTCGAGGTGAGTAATTATTTTCTAGTGACAGATACGTATAACCTTGTTCTTTATAGTTCTAATTAGGACTATGTCTTATTTGGATATCTGTCTGCATGTATATAGCACGACAAAATCATTTCAGTATGATTATTTAATAGTGCGTTGTGGTGTGTGTAATAAATATTATCATGAGAAATTCATCTAACGTAAGAATATAGTCTTACGACTTTATTACAGCGTTTTCACTCTAAATAATCCTTAAAATGAATTTTTCTTTAACAGCATAGGTTTTTTATTAAAATACTGATGTTCTTTGAAAACTATCAATGCATATTCATTTAAATCCAATATTCACACAATATTATCCTTTTATGAGCATTACAGAAGAAATTCAAGTAGATAGAAATTGGTTGTATATCTCAATCGATATATCTATACAAAACTCACACAATCATACTAGATATTATCATTATGCTAATACTAATTCAACACTAATGCCAAGATATCAAATTATTTTATTAACATCAATATACGATCTGGGTGTGGGTGTATAGAAAAAGAAGACGCTTACACCCACGTGCTATTTAGAATTTATTTTCTTTGACAATCTTCTTCATCTCGAAAATACATTTCAATCGAATTTCTTTTTTTCAAAGATTTAACTTAAATTCATGTTTCCTTTTGTTTTCCAAATGATTTTTTTAAAAATTAGTTTGAATTTGAATTTTGTTAGTTAATTTTAAAATTTTTCTTTCTCGAATTATTGATTTGATAGACTTATTTTGTATGAATTTATTTTCTTTAATATTTTCATATGATTGAATGTTAATGTCTGTTTGATCGATCTATACATCAAAGAATAATCAACACACAGAATGTTAACAACATGATGATTTTTTATTTTTCGTCGATGATTGTGGACATGCGGTCACTGTAAATTTTGAATTTTGACTAGTTGCTTGTTCTTTACTTTCTAGTTGATTTTCTTTAAGATTTTGAAGTAATGATTGATTTTGTAAAATGCATAAAATTAAATGTTGAAACATAGATTGTATTCTGTCTCCACGCCAAGCTGATATATTAAATATTGACATTTGATAATGTGAAGCAAATGTATCAGCTCGTTTAAAGAATTTTTCACGATAGGATGAATCATAATCTTTTTCAAATAAATCAATTTTATTACACGCAAGTACACATTCAACATAATTAAATGATGATTTTTCTCGAAGTTTTTTATACCAATAATTTTCAAGATGTTCAAATGTATTTATATCAGTTGTATCAGCCATAAATATGGCACCATGACATTGTCGAAAATGTCGATCAGAAACAGCTTCGAATCGATCACTACCTGGACAATCGTTGATTTGAATTATAATAACATATTTATCTTCGAATAATAAATCCAAATAGAAAAAGAAAACATCTATTCCTAATGTAGTTTTATGTATACGATTTATTTGAGGTTGACCATATTCAACATTTGAAGCAAAACATGATTTACCAACATTTACTGGACCCAAAAGAGATATGATTATTTTTAATTTCGGATTATTTTTCCATTGATCATTATGTGGACGACCACGATGAAGAGTAAAACAACGAAAATTTGATATTGAATTCATTTCACTCTGTTGGCGACGAAATTCTTCAATTATCGATTTAAGATTATAATTAATTACAAATGTTTGACTTGTTAATTGTTTATTTGTCAATGGAGATGTATTATGATCTTTGAACCAACATTCCAATGCAAATTTTTCATAAGAATGTCCCTTAAAATAAAAAAATAATCCTAATTCAACTAAGACTCATCGATATTGTTTAGCATTTCAATCGAGAGAGAAACAGCAAAGACTTCCGGATTGAAATCTTAACTCTGTTGTTTTTTCTCTCGATTTCTATTTAAAGAAAAAAGACGAATTTTATTCTTTGAATTGGGAAGGAATTCGAAACATAAGAAAAAATTCGACTTACATCTTCAACTAATAGAACAGGATTTTGCATAATATCTTGTGTTATAGGACAAATGAAGTTCAAAGGTATTGAAGAGGTATTTGCCATTATCAATAAGAATGTATCGAGTAGTTTATTAGTCAAAGTCTATTGGTAAGAGAAAATTAAAACATGAAGAATTTGAAATGAAAATTATTTTTAAGTGAAACTGGAATTCATCAGAAAAAAGAATAGTCGAGAACAACGGCAATTTCCAACAGAAAATCAATGAATCATCAGAATTTTTTCTCTTTTAAACTATTGAAATAACATCACCTTCTTTTTTTTGTCAGATGACTCTGTCAACAATAAAAATAAGCTTACATGTGTTTTTTTATGTTCTTTAATAAATATTTTTTTCTTGATAACAACCGTCAACACGGTTAAAGTCTTATGAATGATTCTGTTTCTATGACAAATACACAATTTTATCATTTATATTGAATATGTTCATTAACAATATAAGAAATATCTTAGTAAAAAAAAAATGTCTCTGTAAAGTAGTCATACATTGATATTGAAATCAATTCATGAATGATGCATTTTTTTTTCTTTCTCTTTCTAACTATCGATTTTAGTTAGGATTTTAATCATTTAAAAATACATTTTTGTCGTTATCTCAACAAGAGTATCAATTAAAATAACAATATAATATGATAGTTGAAACAAGGTAGATTTTTAAGTTTTCTATATGAGTTCTTTTTCCTAGGTGAAATGTAAACAACTTAAATTCTTCGTGGCGACAGACACATCGTCAAATTGAGAAAATTTTTCTTTTTTTTTCTAACAAAAATCATTCTTTTTATTAGGAAAAAAAGAACGTGGACCCTTCATTTTTAAATAACTTTCTATGCACCTTTCTACCGCTCAGAAAATTTACCATGCACGCTCACTCTCCCACTTTTGTTTTCTTTGTTACATCTCTCCGTAAATAAAAAAAAACAAAAGATAAATATTTTTATTGTCTGAATAAATGAATTTCTCACTGATAGATATTTATATGTAGCAATTAAAGTTGAAATTTAGATAATAAAATCGAATAGGATGACAATAACGAACTGATCTTATATATTATTATTAAGTTATGTTTAACTTTAATGAAAGTCTAGTTAGATGCTGTAAGACGAAAAAAAAAGAAAGGATCTTTAAGCTTATGTTTATGTGAATAGAATTTTTCATCAATGTCTTCGAATTCAATCCAACATATAGGTGATATTTAAACTATGAATATATTATGTTGTTAACTTTCATTGATTTATGTTTTAATCAAAAATAGTGAAGGACTCTTTTAGCTTATGTATCCTCTATAATAAAATAATAAACATGTTCTCTTAGAATTTAATTCTCTAGAAGAAAAAATATTGAAATTCAAATATATTGTATTTCATAGCCTTTAAAATAAATTTTTGAAATAGATAACTGGAAAATTTTACGCAAAAATCCTAAATAACACTCTGTGATCAGGTGTACTTTGTCGGGTTTATTATTGTTTCAATAGAAATAAGAGAATTTTTTTACATATCATGGAATATCAACAGAATAAAATTCAATTGTTTAAAACATGTTCTTTCTTCTTTGTGAATTGATTTTTGTTTATAAATCATTTGAGTGAAACCTTTCGATTCCTCTCTTTTTTTTATCGAAGTATGTATATTTGTAACATTGTAATATGAAAATGTTCGTGGTTATGCTGAATCAGCAGTAGTACTTATTCTATTTTCCCTAGACTGTAAGGATAGGGTCTAGAAACGGGAATTGATCTGTTTGCATGCATATCGTTTTTGTCAGTAACATGGCACAAATGACTATTTTTTTGGTACAAACGACCACGTAACTATGGTACAAATGACCATGTAACTATGGCACAAATGACCATGTAACAATGGCACAGGTGATCATTTTTTTGGTACAAACGACCATTTTTTTTTGGCACAAATGACCGTGTAACTATGGCACAAATGATCATATTTTGGCACAAACGACCATTTTTTTGGTACAAATGACCATGTAATTATGGCATAAATGACCATTTCGGTAAGTATGGTACAAAAGACTATATGGTACCCATATTACAAATCAGCATATGGCGTATAATAAAATTTTGACAAGTGAATTAGAACAAATACGTAATTTTATGACGTATGAAAACGATATTATTTTAAATGTGATTTTTTTTTAGTATAAACAGCGTTAATTTTATTAGCGCTTTTTTGTACTCAGAAGAATTTTAGTATTAACTTTTTCGTCTTAATCTTATAACTTTCTAACACATATGTGTCATTATGGCGTCAGCCTAGGACCAGGTGAATCGACTGTCGATGAACGTTACTTGTCTGACTGATGAGTACTATTTTGCCACATAATCTCTGTTTTTAAGTATCTTTAATGGTCATTCACGACTCGATCATCTCACACTCAACTTCAAGATTCTTCATCATTGTCTTTTTTTTTACAGAAGAAATTTATTGTTAGGATAGACAGAAAAAGCTCTCTGCTACATCGTCTTCATCAGAGTAACTTGTAAACTTCAATCTCACTTGCTATGAAGTTGACATGGCCTCTGAATGTGGCAACGACTTTACCAGTGGCCTCCATATACGTATATCTAAAGCTTGTGGAATCACTTGTCTCACTGTTTTATCGGGTACACGAATGTCATGACCACCACCGAATGTCGAACCGTAGCCTGTTGTGCTGTAGATGGCATACTGTTCATAGTCACCTTTGATTAAATATCGTGTAGATAAGATAAAATTTGGATTTATTAAGCTGAATATAAAGGTCCTGAGATCATTGTTATAAGTATTTGATGAGTTCCAGGCAACATGAGCATAATCGCCGAAAAGGTAGTCTGTTTTTGATTGGATAATAGTAACTATTTGTACTTGTCTGTCGCAGTTACGATGAAAATTTATAGCTCTGAACCCATTCCGTGTGGTCTTATAGATCAGCTTTCATGTAGAATTTACTATTCGTGTAAATTTATTTTATGCTTGCTTAATGTTGAAGAGCAAGAATATCGCCACCTTCGAAAAAGTAAAGAATGTCTTTTTTTTCGTATTTTTTCAATATTCAATTCTAATAGAGAACAATAGCCCCATATTTGAAGCGTCGTCTATATTGAATGAACAAAAATTGAAACTTGTTTCATTTTATCAGTACACTTTTGAATTAGGCATCGTAAATGAAATATGTTAGAAGAATGTTCCTGTATTGATTCACAGCTTCAAAACATACTAACGTAAGTCTACCTTTAACGCGTCTAGGAGAGTCTAATAGACGCCAGATACTTTTAGTTCTATTTTCTACTGATGAGTTCAAATAAAACTACAGCAATATATGTGAAAGAAGGCAGCGAATTATGACATATCTCGGACTTTATGCTGCACATGAAATGCATCCCCAGTGGAAATCCGAATAGTTTTCTCCCCGGTTCTGTAGCAACTCCAAGCAGGCTCCTATCAGGAATCTTTGATTTTTCCTAAGGAAACATCTCAGTTCTGTTAAAAACGTACAACTTGAAAGTATTCAAGATCTTGTCAAGATTTCAGACAGACTCTATCACGATTCTCAATGATTTTCATTGCTTTTGCATTAGAAACTGTTACAGGAAGCTCATGAATTCTGAATAAAACGTGTAATGAGCCGTTCAAGATCTGGCCAAGATTTGAGATATGATTGGATCGAGACCTTAAATAATTGTTCACTATATCTGGATTCGAACTCACGTCAGTCAGAATCTCAATCATTCATGTTGAAAAGATTTTCAATAATGGACAAGATTATTCAGTCAGAAACCAAAGCACTTGGTCAAGTTTCTTGAAAGAAACGTAACACGATCATGTCAAGATTTTATTGAGATCATAGCAAGATCGTGGCAGGGTCTAAATGGCAGCCCTAAGCGAACTTTTTTTTTCATGCTCTTGACCTACACAGACCTCAAGATTTGTCCATAGTCCATAACTTTGTTGCTCAAGACAAGCGCTTGAATCTTTGCATGAGTTAGAAGAAACTCATGTGCTCAACCCAAGAAAATGCAACTATGATTTTTTATTAAAAGTTGAGTTATTTCGAACGTAAAAGTGAAAAAAAACTAAAAAAGTTTCCTAACAAAAGAAACGCTTGGATAAGAATTCAAGCGCACGCGTAAGAATATCAAGCGATAGAACAAGAAGGTCAAGAGCTTGAGCTCATCGAAAGGTCTCAAGTCTTGCCCCAAGATTTGTCCATAGCGCATGATTTTATTGATCACGGTTCTCAAGTGTCTCTTGCGCAAACCAAAAGAAGTTCGTCTAAGGTGATTAGAGAAAAGAATCTCCGAAAAAACTTCCACTTCATTCCATTTCATATTGCAACATGATGTCTCACTCTGCTTAAAAGGCAACTATGACATGCTGAATTCTCATTGATCTACGACTTCAATACAGATATCGACTTTATTCTGCTCTAGACGATATAATTCATAAATCAACACGCTACTCAATAATTTCGCTATCCCATTGAATACCATTATGGTTTCGCGCATACATAGATGAATAGTAGCAACTGTCAAAGAAATCGGGTCATCTCTTTCATATACCTATCTGTACTTTTTCACACAGACAGTCATCACGCCATATCTCCAAGTCAATCAAATCGAAGACAAAGGAGCACAACGTTTGGCGGATGTATGACGAAATAGTTGGGTCGCAATCATTCAGTGGTGTATTTATTGAGATGATATGTTGTTTGAGTACTGGTTTACGAAGTAGTATGAGAGTTTAACTGTTTGGTTTTATACTGTAATGGTGTTTGAAGGAGTGAGTTTCGTAGTGGCCGTTCGCGTATGAGCGACTTTATTAGCAGAAACCGGATTGATTTCGCTTACATGTATTGTGGGCTTTCGGAGAAGGTGAATTGAAATAGATGTGTCGGTTTAAAGGGTGATTTATGTTGTGCAAAAGGGAGTAGTATGTTTGAATGAAATTTGAAGTAGATTAGTGACGGTGGGCAGATTTTGGAATGCAACTGTAATGTTTTTTAAATAATATATTTCTCATTTAAGACTGAGTGTGGCGCACTTTAAATTAGTTATCTGATCTGAGCGATGACAACATAATGTCTATCCTCTGTCGTAGAGACTTGAATATTCAGGCGAATATCTGTCATGGCGATAAGGTCTGTATGCGAAATCTTCGCCGAAACAGTAAAAGATTTACAATCGATGTCTTATACCTTTCATATTACTGGCATATTTTATAGGGTCGGGAAGAAGAATGTGTAGATCAGTAAAGTCCTTGAGAAGGCTGACTTTGATTACATTGATTTTTTTTCTTGTATGATTGTAATAGTTGTTTTGATGTTTCAGAGAGAAATAACATCTAAGACGATAACTTCTATGTGCCACTTTTCACTGCTCTCTCATAGGATATGTGAATTCATATGAATGTTTAATAAGAATTATTTGGTTGTCGCTTTCCAGTTATATTTCTTAGATATTTAAAATTAATTGGAAAAGTCTATAATCGATGCTATTCTGACGTGTGAAAGAAAGAAACCTTTAGTTGGATATCTGCGCGGGTATATCAAGTTTTTGTAAAATATGAGTGAAGCATATAGTTATTATTTAACATTTAATATTCGTGTATATTTCTGAGCATTTTAAATGTCAAGCAGAAAACTATCACTTTGTCGTATGAGTAGCTTTTGATAACAAATTTCAGGCTAACATCTAAAGATGATCACTATGAAATTTATTAGTAATTTCTATTTTCTTTTCGTTTTGATGAATAGTAACGTTGCAGTATCTTCATCATCTAAGACGAATCTATAACACACAGCTAGGCACCTCAATTCATTTCCATTCAACTGATTCAATGCTTACAAATAATTCTTCAATTGAATTTCATTCAATTCATAGAACTGACGAAATACTGCGCAATACAATTGAAGTGAATTTATATATTGTTGCAACTTAAAACAATTCAAAATATAGATTCTCAAAAATGCTTTCTCAATTTGGTGCAATTGAACTCATGAATTAAATCGAATTCAGCTGATGTGAACGATTTTAAATTGATTGATACACCTGTAATCTTTAAAAGTCCAGTGCATGATGTTAGGCTCATCGATATGTAAAGAAAATGATCACTGTGTATCCGCAACCTATATAGATAGAAATATATACGGCTTCGTTTATGACATACAAACATAAACTAGATGTACACAATATGTAGGCGGTGAAAGAAAAAAGTTGACAACATTATCCGAATAAAAAAGAAAAATATGCGCACACAAGCATGATTCAGACATTTCTCAGTAAGAATCTAACAAAATATTATAGCAAAAAGCATGTTACTTTATTTTTCCTGAAGTTGCATTTCGTGAATTCATCGTTTCATAAAAACTATAAGAAGCTTGATTTTTGAATCAAATTTACAGATTTTGAAAACTTCTTTCAATTCTGTTTAAATCAATTCACGTTACGAATTGAATATATTGATTTTTGAATTATTTTGTACAGCTTTGTTACAAAAGAAAACGATTATAATGAATACAGCAACAAGAAACTGGTCAATTGCATGAACATATTTGTGACTTTTTTCGATCAAGACTTCGTCGGCTCGATTTCGACCACATACAACAGGAAAACATGTTGACTTCATAGCAATACATGCCCACTCGCTCTAAAATCAATCTATTCTCATTGACAATAACTACTCAATCTATGTATATTAATGTTCAATAAGATGAATGCAATTACATAATGAGTTCAAACTATTTTGCAATCAATTTGAGCACCAAACAGTATAATACCTCCGTAAAATTCCACTAACTTTAAAAGGGTGTCTTCTCACATCGATATTCCTTCATTTCATGGACCATTCCAACAATGAATGTGTCAGTGTAGACGACAGAATCTCATATATATGTCATCTAAACCATTGCATAGATCATAGTTCCCTACAAACCCACCTTGAAACCGGTACCGAACAGGGCGGTTACTGGTTTAGCCCGATTGAGCTTTTCTAACTGCCTGCCTTCCATCGGTTTTTTGCTGGTTCCTTATTACTTTTTAAAGTACTAAAGTTAGTATATTTGTGCTCATTTTTCTTGATTTTCTTGATTTGAATGTTTGAGAAAAAAGAAATAAATTCGAAACTTCAAGGCAGTAAATGTCTAGTCGGCATCGAAATCTCAGTTCAAAATTGTGAACTAGTATTTCTCATTTTTACAATGAGTGGAATCGAAGCATAATGAATGCATTGATGATGGTAAGAAAAGTTACACATCGAATCTGAACCTAAACACGGTGTAAACTGGAAAATGTCCAATATAAAAATTCCAAGTTCACTTCTGAACTGTTTTTCGCTAACTTGTCAAAAATTCTTAACTGCCAGTCAGTCTCAGACTATATTCTAATAGCCTCAATACCAAAACAAATCTTGTATTAAATGTGAAAGTTTTGTCACACGCTAGTACCATACAACTTTAAATAAAAACTTGGCTCTTAATAAAATAAATCTCAAAAACACGAAGTTATTTGAAAATTGATCTTTTTATCTCACTCAGTTTTGCGATCGACAATAGGAGTTGACGAATTGAAAAGTTCTTCAAGTAAGGGTGCTACTTGGTTTTTTGATTTTTCAAGACAACAAAAAATAAAATGGCTCCTTACTCTCAAGTACATTGAATAATGATTTCAAATAAGAAAACATCAAATTTATCACTTTTTTTATGAAGCAAAATCAGCCAAAATAAGACACATATATTGTTCTATATCAATTATTCTAAGGTACTGCATGACAATTTTTCAAGTAGTTTTCCGTTGCTTCTCAGTGATTGGTGTGTAGGCGACATGACTGATTGTATAAACAACATTGGTTTTACAAACTTCACGAGTTATATGAATTTCACTCAATCTCCTTGACAAGCTGTATTACTAAACCCTTTCTGGAAAGAGACAGTTTGCTAATTGATATGTAACGTGTTGCTGCTATCTCATCAGTTGAATTCTGTAATTGAATCAACCGAATTTTTCAACGGTTTTTCATCGATGACATCAAAAATTCCAATCGACCGAACCGATCGGTTCAAAAGAAGCTCAGCCCGTTCCAAGTCTCCTATAAACATCTTCATTTGACAGTTGCCGTTATTGATGACTGAAAAACCACATTCTGTTTACCAAACGAAAAAAACTTCGAACTTCCTCATCCTTCTACAGTCGAACTCATATCGACCAGAATCTAAATCAGATGTTCGTATGACTCATTTTTCGAAATCTCAAAAAACAACGATTATCCACATTGTCAAAAATTACCGTCATATCATCATTATCAAGCACATCAAACAGAAAATTCAAAGGTTTTATTATCATTTGCAAACCAAATAAGAAGGAAAAAAGCAAATCATACATTCAACCAGAAATTAGTGTTCTTCATTTCACCATCTTCGAAACCCAAGCTCACAATATTGTTCGTTGGTTATTCCGCGCGATTAATTCGTTCAAACTACTTTCAAGACTGTGTCCGATTTCATTGTTGCAGAGATTTAGTGTGGTGAGTGTCTGTGTGAAAAAGTGCAGATGGGTATATGAGAGAGAGAAGAAGAGAGAAAGAGAGTCACCGTGTTATGATGTAATGCATCAGCCAGATGTTGTGCTCCGATATCTCCGATTTTATTGGATTCGAGATCTAGTGTGGTGAGTGTCTGTGTGAAAAAGTACAGATGTGTATATGAGAGAGAGAAGAAGAGAGAAAGAGTGTCACCGTGCTATGTTGTAATGCATCAGCCAGATGTTGTGCTCCGAGATCTCCAATTTTATTGAATTGGAGATATAGTGTGGTGAGTGTCTGTGTGAAAAAGTGGAGATGTGTATATGAGAGAGAGAGAAGAAGAGAGAAAAAGAGTCACAGTGTTATGTTGAAATGCATCAGCCAGATGTTGTGCTCCGATATCTCCGATTAGATTGTCGGAGAGATTTAGTCTGGTGAGTGTCTGTGTGAAAAAGTGCAGATGTCTATACGAGAGATAGAGAAGAAGAGAGAAAGAGAGTCACCGTGTTATGTTGTAACGTATCAGCCAGATGTTGTACTCCAAGATCTCCGATTTGATTGCCTCCGAGGTCTAGTGTAGTGAGTGTCTGTGTGAAAAAGTGCAGTTGTGTATATGAGAGAGAGAAAAGAAGAGAGAAAGAGAGTCACCGTGT
>CAJNOL010000626.1:91097-117678 GCA_905250125.1 Rotaria sordida | reverse complement strand
ACAGCAAAAACAAATGCCTTTTAATTTTTTATCATAAGCACCAACTTGCTTCTTTTACCCAAATGAAAAGTCTATGAAATTTGTCGGATATCAAGTAAGCGATTGTTCTTCACAGAAGAATCTGATATTATTAACTAATAATCAAATAAAATGAGAGACAAAAAATCTAAGGTATTGTTTGTTTTGTGAATAGTTTTATGAGAAGATGTACTCTGAAAGATATCAAATACTGTTTTTGATAGCTATTAAAATGAGCTATAAAGATGACAAGGAAATCTCTCCTGGTATCAAATCACGTTTGAATATTCATTTGATGAATAATAGAAAAGTTCAGAATGGTTTGATTTTCCAGAACTAACTTTCGATTTCAAACTTTGCACGAATAAAGTTCTTAGCGAGATTAACTGATTGTACAACTTGTATTTAATTACTGTCTGTAGATATCAACATATGAACAAAATTTATTTTTACACGTGAGAAAATATCAAATATTGAATATCTTAGAATAGAAGATACTAGAAAAGTTAGAACTTACCCAAGGAACAAGTTTCATTGAGAACTTTGTTCGTATAAAGTTTGAAGTCGAAGATTGATTTTTCAGGAGACCTGAGGGTAATCATTACTTTTTATTGAAAAATCCATTCAAGACTTTTCTATTACTCATCAAATGAACATCGAAAAGCGATTTGACATTTAACGAGATTTCCTCGTAAGATATAAATACTCTCATAAACTTAGTTATTACATAAACTATTTTGCTGCTGTAGATAAATTTTAAGACAATTTTAATATTTCATAAATTTTTCGAATGAGATTCGAATGTTATCTATGTATACATTCTTCAGTCGATGCAAAAGTTTTACTTGTCATGAACGATTCGAATAATATTTTCTACACAGTTGTTTTTCTTTCACAAGTCACTAAATCATTGTACTGACTGTGGATCGCGTTACACAGATGACAGTTAGAACGAATGATATACAAAAAAAGCTATTAATGATTATTGAACAAGAAAAAACTAATAAAATATAAAAATTGCCTTAAAATTTAATCTGCTGTAGCAAAATAGCTCATGAAATAATTGAGCTTAAGAGAGTATTAATATCTCAGCTTTGTAGCCCATTTGTGATAGCTATCAAAATCACTATTTGATACCTTTTATGGATCATACTTAAGTAAAACTATTCAAAAAATTATCTAAATTGAAAAAATTGTTTATCCAATCAATCATTAATCTCACTGACGGTACTCCTTACAATACCGAATATAAAAATTAACCTGAAGACTTCAGATTATTTAAAAAAAACCTCAATTAAATTATTAAGAAGGATTTTTTTTTCTTGTATTATTTATTCATGATAACAAAGAATCAGATAATATAATCTCGTGGTAATGCATGTTTTTTCACTATTTCCAATGAATTCAGTTCGATTTTTTGCATATTCTTCAACTACTTTTAAAACAAAATCGAAAACACAATGTTAATAAAAAAAACGATAACTATTCAAAAACAAAAAAGAACAAACCATGATTTTTTGAATAGTAGAAGTCAGTTTCATCGATACGTTCTACAATAACTTTGACAACATCTACTAATGACATTTTATTAGTCCATTGAACAGTTTTTAACAATAATTCATGGTAAAATTCTTCCGAAAACATACATGTATTAGGAGTGGGTGTGGGAATGAAGAAAAGTTTGTCAAGGATATCCACATGCACTTAGAAAATTATTAACATGCGGGTATCACTACTTTTGGATTGGCTTAGATATATGTTAAGACAAATAAGTTCATGAATGATTATAATGAATGTCATCTATGAGGATAATATAAGAATAATGCTTTGCTAAATCTGATAATCTCCAATAAAAGGTTCATCTTATTCGTTTATCATATTCATGATTCTACTTTATATTACATTTAGAAAAAAAAAAGTATACATTCATCATACAAAAAGTTTAAGTTTAAGAATATCGAGTTGGTCGTCCACGTAAATAAACTGTATGCATATGTTGTTTTCTAATTAGAATTTTATATGAACCTGGTTCTAACCATTTCGATCCATTATATGCTACGGTTAATAATGAATCAATATTTAATGGAAAAAAGACTTGAATTGTTTGATTAATATTTAATTGAACACGTTTAAAACCAAATAATTTTCTAAGAGGTGGTGATGGATCATTGAAGGAATTTCTCGGTGGTATAATAAATGCAAGAACAACATCATCACCTACTATTTGACCTATATTCGTTACATTAACACGATAAAATTGAAGATGTAATTTCTTTTCATTATAATTATTTTTCATTAAAGATCTTATAGAAAATATTGAATTCATTGAATTATTATACCATGAATAATTAAATGTTGTATATGAAAGACCATAACCAAATTCAAAAACTGCTTGTCCTGTATAAAATTTATATGTACGACCAGGATTCGTTGGTGATGGTCGCATTTGCATATCAGACATACTAACATCATTAATATATGATGCAGGATAAAATGTAATTGGTAAACGTCCACCAGGATTATATTGGCCAAACATAACATTAGCTATAGCAAGACCACCAGCTTGTCCAGCATAACCCATCCAAATAAGACTATCAGATTCAGAAGAATCGCGTATGTAACTTAGATCAAGACCACTACCAGACATAATAACAACGTGAAGAGGTGAACAAACAATTTTTTCAAGTTGTTGAATTAATGTTAATTGGACAGTAGGTAATGCAATTGATTCTCGATCATGACCTTCAGCTTCGATGGATTGATCAATACCACCAAAGAAAATAACAACATCAGATGTATAAGCTAGTTCAATAGCTTCTACAAAACCACTTTCATCATCATCAGATATTTTACAACCATAAGCAAATGAAATATCGATCGAATAATCTTAAAATAAATAAAAAAAAACAACATTCAATTGAAATCAATTCATTCATATTTACTTTTTGTTACTTCTTGAAAACCAGTAATAGGATCAATCAAAAATGGTGGTGTACCATAATAATTTCCTTGCATTAAACGTGTTGCATTTGCTGTTGGACCAATTAATGCAATTTTTTTATTTCGTAATTGATTAAGATTTAATGGTAATGCTTTATTTGTATTTTTTAATAAAACAATACTTTGTTGTGCAGCATCTAATGCTAATTGTCTAGCTTCTATTGTATCAACATTAATATGTGATAATTTTCTATATGGTTGTTGTTCAGGTGGATCAAAATAACCAAGACGAATAAGAACATTAAATGTTCGTTCAAGTGCTTGATTAATATCAGTTTCAATAATAGTTTTATTATCTAATGCTTGTTGAGTATAATTTAAATAAAATTGTCCACAATCAAGATCTGTACCAGCATGTAATGCAACAGCAATTGTATCTTGTACTGTTGATGTATAATTATGATCATTCATAATTATTTCAATAGCATCACAATCACTAACAACAAAACCATCAAGATGATACGATTCACTATTATAAGAAAAACATAAAAATTCAAGTATTCCAAAAACAAAAAAAAAAGGAATTGTTTTCTTTCATTAGAAAAGATTTTCTTACCGTGCAATAGTTTTAATTAGAAATTGATTAGCACATGCAGGAATACCATTAATTGAATTATAACTACACATAATACTTGCAACTTTTGCATCGTGAATACATGTTTCAAATGGTGGTAAATATGTTTCAATAAGATCTTGATCACTAACACGTGCATCAAAATGAAAACGATCTGTACCATTCCAATTTTCTAAATCATACGCAGCATAATGTTTACAATTAGCAGCAACTTTTAAATAACGTTCATCTTCACCACGTTGTAAACCATTAACATATTCATATACATATTGAGATGTTAGAAATGGATCTTCACCTGGTGTTTCTTGACCACGACCCCATCGTGGATCACGAAATATATTTATATTTGGTGAAAGAAAAACTAAACCGGCACGATCTTCACTATTAAATGCTCGTGCTTCAGTTGATATAGTAGAGAAAATACGATGAAGAAGAGCAGTATTAAATGATGCACCAAGATTGATTGGCATTGGAAAACTAGTTGCTGCAGGTAAATCACCACCAAATGAAACACCAGGAGCATATCCGACACCATGTAAACAATCAGACCACCATTCATATTTAGGTAAACCTAGACGAGGTATAGCAGCTGCTGTTGTTACCAGTTGTGTAATTTTTTCAGTTGTTGTCATACGACTAATAAGATCAGCAGCTCTTTGACGTGATGGAAGGGATTGATTACATATAGGAAATGTTGAAAGTGGACCTGATTTACAATCAGGAAGATTTCCTTTTTGTGCATTGATCGTAATCACAAGAATAAAGAATAATATTAAACCAACGGTCATGATCGTCACTATTATTATTGTTTTGTAAATATTTTAACTAGATAATACATCTATATTAGGTATTGGGACATAAATAGAAATAGATAAAAGTAAGGGGCCAACAGCTTTTTTTTTTAAGAAGATAACAGAAAAAACAACTTATCTAGTGATAGTAATAGAGGTAGGTTAATGCATCCATTACCCACTACTTATTTCTCAAGATATGATTTTCATAATCGAAGTGAACTCAGATTCACTTATAAAATTAAGAAAAAATGAAATGATCTTTCTATTGACGATGTCTCTTATCTGTACTACATGTTATCTTATGTTGCTCTTATTATTATTTGCATTCTAATTTCTCTTTAGATATTTGTCTTTCAGATAAGATGAGTAAATAATTTAATTACGATTAGAATCTCTTTTATTCTTGTACTAACCACTTTCTCAGCGACTCATTAGATTTCAAGTATATGAGTCTTTATAAATAATTATAAATATCTCTCTGTTCATACTTTTTCTCATTCTTATCACACTCTAGTTTGACACAGGTGTGTCTATTATTCTTAATAGCTCATATCTTTTCTTTCATCCTGTCACTATGTATGCATATCAAATATTTGTTGTTGAAGTATAGAGAAATCGAGTGAATCATACTTATAGCGTAGAAAGAAAAATATGATGTGAGCAGATGTAGATATTAATATCATACATATGACCATTGAAATAACATTTCATTGTTACAATAAAATAAATTCATAACAATAAAAATAACTATTGCTTTCTTATATGAAAGCTAAAAAGTAAATGAAACACTATACCATTATAGTAAAATGGTCTAGCAACAAATAAATAGCAGATCGACTTATTATGACAAATGGTGAAGAACGCGTTCAGACAAATATCGTTCTGAGTGGGTATGAATGGAGGGAAGATCTGAACCTACACCCACACCCTTATAATTTCACGCGGTTCTGTGCTCATCTTAAGTTCATATCAATTCTCAGCATGAAGGAAGAAAGATTAATTCAAGAAAGTTCCTTTATTTTATAAATCATTGAAACCATCTTGAACGTTGAAACATCATTTTTTAGGAACTACACATGTGTATTCTTCAAAAGAAACTGTTAATACCGATCAGCATTTACAAACATATAGTAAAAAAATTCTACCATTCGTTTGAATGTAATGTTTTCGTCTTCTCAATAAATTTTATTTATGGATCACCATCTTTTATTAATTTTTCAAGTTGTTTTCTTTCTTGTTGAAATATTTTTCCTCATATTGTTTTTGTCGTTTCCGAAAAAAACATTAAGAAACATCTTTTGACGCTATAAACTATCGATTTCTTACTAATTCGCTTATATTTTTATCCTTTCAAAATAAAAAGCATTGAAATGAATGGCATGTATTTTATTGTTCAATATTTTTTAATCATTACCCAACATGTTTGTCTTCACACGCTCAAATGTACACTCAAACTGAATGTGATTGTGTCGTCAACAAGAATAACCAAATCTAACATTAAGATTCATTTATTCAAATAGCTTTAAGATAAAATGTTTGTTAAGCATACAATTTACTATTTTTTTTTTTTATTCCAGGGAAGTCTTTTTTCAAATAATCTATAAAATGATTGTTTATTAAGGAAATAGCTTCATGTATTATTAACAATCAATTGTTCTCATTTGGATGCCAAGGCTTTTTTTTTTCATCTGCAATAAAATTAACATAACTACGCAGAAACAATTTGTATACTTAAGAACAAAGTCATTGTTATGTTCACAAGAAAAGAAAATGAAAACAGCTGTCATGCGTATCAAACAATAAGTTGAAAGCACATCATTTTTCACATTCATACGATAGCTATTTTGCTTCTAAAGATTTCTTCAAATAAGAAATGAAATAATAGAAAAGCAATAGTTTGAATACTAAAATTTCAGAAATATAATTGTTCATCAATTTTTGTTGTTATTTTTTAAAAATAAATTTCCAATTAGTAATCTTCAAATTTTAATTGTCAATTAATAATTTTCTTCTTCTAAACAATATTTTAGTATTTGTATATTCATCAAGGTAAAACTCAAATAAAAAAATAAAAATAAGAAAATTTAATTTACAATATATAAAGTATGCATCGAATATTTTACTTCTAAGCTAATTGCTTTGAAATACAATGTGTTGAAGTAAAAAATATGTTTTTATTCTTTCTATTTCTAAGTACATATAGTATAGTTCTTTACATTTCTGAGTTTTTTTTTTTTCATAAACAATAATTTTAAACTTCAGTAGTTTTCTTCTTATAATGTATCCAATTATTATTGAACTCAAAGAAAAAATAATCAAACTTAATTTATTTGAAAATGAAATTTCTCTTTCAAGTGCTTTTCATCATCGTACAGCAATTATTTCAACACGAATCTATATATTTTTACTCTTATTATCCGTTAATATTCTTATTGGATATACTTTATTCAAAGGACAAAGTCAAACAATTACAATTCAAAATCCAACTGAAACAATTTATAAAAATTTATTTAACAAATATCAAACAACTTTACAATGTCAATGTAGTCAAATTGCTATTTCCTATGGTTCATTTCTTTCAATTTCACCACAATATCATCCTATATGTTCAAGTATATATATTCAAGATCAATGGATTGAATTACTTTTTAATTCAAATACAACTTATTTTTTGCCAATTGATTTTCGTTCTTTAGCTAGTAGTCATTTTCAATTACTTGCAACACTCTGTTCATTTGTTCAACAAATAGTTCATGATGCAATTGATGATTTTCTATCGAATACTTTTCTTTCACCACAAATTCTTTCCGAAGTTTCACTTGAACAACGAAGTTATGCTGAAAGTTCATTTTTAAGAATATCAACAGCAAATAATGTTAAACATTTATTACATCTTATTAGAAATTTAACACAAAGTAATCGATTACAAACGGCATTGTCAACAGCAACTATTAATATGTTATATTACGATTCAACTAATACTGTTAGTGCATTTTCTTGGACTGATATATTCAACTTGTTTAGAATGAATTGTTCTTGTAGTTTTACAACATCATGTTATTTACCATCAGGTTTTTATAATCATATTGCTTATGATATTGCACGAAATGGTTTATGGCATGATCAACCGATGGGTAATGTAACTGGTTTTAAAGTTGGCTGCTATGCTATTGAAGGAATTCTTCAATCTACACTTGAATGTTTTTTTAATTCACAATGTTTAACTATGATTCAAATATTGTTTCCAATATCTCCGAATATAAACATTTATCCATTCAATCATAGTCAAACACGTTTTTCTTCAATAACAACAATTGAAGAATTAACTAATGAGTTGTTTCTTGAAACTTGGCTAACAATAATTTCATTTTCGAATTATTATAACCATTGTATACCTTATATATGTACATATAGATACACACAACGTAATATTTTATATGTAATAACAAAATTACTTGGTATCTATGGTGGACTTACAGCTGTTCTTCGTGTTTGTATACCACTGATAGTAACAAAATGGCGCAATCAATTTATTCGTCAAAGAAGTGAGAAAACTATTCGTAAGTTGATTGATAATATTATTCAATAATCTTAAAAATAATGATAAATACATTTTGATGAGATGATAAATATGTCTTAAAAGATTATTCTTTGCAAAATAGATACTATCCTATTTATTCTCGTATAACTGCACTTTACTTATGAGATAAGATCACCAAATATTAGATGACAATTTCAATCTAATATGCATTTGTTTATGAAATTCGATAGAACTAGAAGAAATTTGAAATGGTTCATCTCTATATCATGTTCTTCTTGAATTATGGACGATACGATCTATTGATTGATTAGATTTTTGATATATCTTAGTCACCAATTGAAAATTTAATAAAATGACCTTCTACTTCTGTCGATTTCTACAAACGAGAATATCTCAGATTCAAAACTATATTGGAGATCTTTCATTGTTTGATGTTATTGAATCTGAAATTTTATACAGTTGTACGAAGAAAATTCAACGAATAATGTTTAATCTTGATCGAGAGCGTCTATAAATATAGAAATGAAAATCTGATCTTTCCCAGTATACATTTAAACTACAGCTACAGTTTTTCAATGTAATTTGTACTGAATTAAAATATGAAGTACAATGAAATAACATTCATTTTACATGAACGCTTTTTCTTAATCAACAGGGATTTTTTAACCAGATTAAAAGAACAGTATATCGACATGTCTGCCTCTCTCTCTCTCTATAAGACGGAGTGAACATTAAACATTTAAGTTTTATTGTATAAATATGTGTTCATATCCTATATGTACATCACTTTTGATAATTAATTCAATAATATGATTTCAACAAAAAAAAGTTTTAGAAATTATAACAAATATTTTCTAGCTATTTTAAAATATCAATTTGTAGAATAGACTATCTCGTGAAAATAAGACAATATTTATTCTTTTTTTTGTTGTTACATAGGTACAAATGGTAACAAACGATTTGATGAAATCTGGGAAATGATTAAAATAAAAATTTTCAGAATAAATCTTTTCGATGATGTTAAATCACGTAGCGATCCTTTTGCATTAGATACGGCAATAATTTCGACACGTATTTATTTGATACTTCTTTGTATGTCGACTGGTATTCTCATTAGTTATACGGCCGTAACACTTCATATGTCAACAATCATAATTCGAAATCCATCTGAAATGATTTATGATAATCTATTGAATCAATATAAGTCAACACTTAAATGTCCATGTAGTCAAATAGCTATTGAATATAGTTCATTTGTATCTCTTTCACCTGTATATCATCAAGTTTGTTCGAGTCCATTTATATCCGATATATGGACTATTTCTTCAGGAGGCAAAAGTTTTAGTGCAATGGAATTCAAAGCTATTCAAAGTTTCTTTATCATTTTAAAAGTTTTTTGTTCATTGACTGAACAGACTGTATCCGATGCATGGAGAATTTTCAATCAATCAGTTATAATTACTAGCCATACAATATCCTCTGATGAATTAATTATTCGGACAAAGGATGCTTTCAATCAATTCGAATCACAAACAGCTACCAATTTCAAACATATTATTTCTCTTATTCAATCATATCTTGGAACAATGTTCTCAACATTAGAAAATAATGTTGAATTTGCATCTTATCAACCAGTTACTAACGGTTCATCTGTTAATTTTAAATTGATACCGACAACAAAGCAAAATAATTGTTCATGCGCATTAAATAATGAATGTTTACAAATAATCACTTATACTGGAATTACTATATCTGATCGTGGCGTTATTTATCCTGTGCCGACTTTATATGTTGGTTGTTCGATGGTTCAAGCTGTATTGCGATCGACACTTGAATGTTTTTTTAATCAAACATGTTTCGATGCTTTTAAAGAACAAAATATTTATCTTCAATTACTGAATGTATCCATTCTTCAAGAGTCTAAGACTCGATTTTCATCAAAAACAATGATTGGAACTTTAGTTGATGAACTCATGATCGAACGATGGAATGAACAGATTAATTTTTCTAGATATTATACACAATGTGCAAGCCCACAGTGTTCATATACATTAATATTACGTAACAATGTTTTATCTATAACTACAACAGTTGTTGGTTTGCTCGGTGGATTAAGTGTTGCATTGAGACTCACTATTCCATTTTTTGTCAATGCTATTCGAAATCGAATATACAGACGACGTAATGAATTATTAACAGGTAAATATTGAAAGTAATGTCCACCTAGGTCATAGATGTGAATTATTATTCTTCTATGAAAACTATCTTTTCAAATCATAAAAATGATAATATTTGGACGATTTGGTTTACTATTTTAAAAAAATTTGCTACTTATTTTGAAAAATTAAAAAAAAAACAACTTTTGTACTTGATAAATAATTGATTTTTGTAATAGAGTGTAAAATCAGGATTTGGAAACTTTTTTTTTTTATATAAAAGCTCAAAAAATGAAAACTCGTTATGAATGCTGACAAATTTTCTTTTAAGTTTTGATCAATTCATATTAATGCATGTCAAACATAAAGTGAACCACAAAAATTTAAGACACTTTTTATTTTTTATGTTTTTTGCTATGAAAAGAAAGAGAGTAAGATATCTTTTACTGTTATATGTAATCAGACCTAAGATATATACAAACCATTGATTTTTGTTAATTAAACAATATTAGTTAATAATTATTATCAAATAATTAATTAATACAAAATTTCGTATAGTTTTTAACCTTCAAATATATCATTAAAAACAGCTTCAAAAATTAAACAAAACTGTATTTTGTTTTATTTCACAATAACAACTTATAATAGAATTTTTTAAAATACTTTTTATAATTTCATTAATGCTCTATTAAGATTGTATGCTTCTTCGTCGAAAAGCATTTCATCGAATGCCTCGGGAATGCTGTAGACCGTTGCGAACTCTTTAATTTCTGCATGCACTTGTCAAGCATGACAAGATCAATTCATTTTGCCCTTACCCTCACCTTTGCAGCGCCCTTCGTGGCCAAAAAATATTTTCGATGTTGCGTTTTTCGGCGAAGAACATACATATCTGCCCATCGTCTTATTTCTAAAGTCTGCATATAGGTATCAAAACTATGGTGAGAGACTTAGCCTGCCGATGTGAAGGGAAGATTGAAACACTCATTTCATCACTACTGTTCATTAATAACTCTAGATTTGTATGAGTAATTTTATTGTTCAATAAAATATGTTGTTGATTAGATCGAACTAGTACATTTTCTGATCGTTTCTACCATGCATACAATTTGCTCAAAGAAAAAGCATTGGAATTCAATTTATTTGAACATCAAGGAACAAATGATAATGCATATCATTTAAAAACACAAATTATTTCTACTCGTATCTACTTGCTTCTACTCATACTTAGTATTTCTATTCTTATTGTATATACATTGTTAATTGGAGATATCAAATATGTTACTATACAGTATCCATCCTTGAATACATTTGAACAACTTGAATCTCATAAAATATATTCAAGCACACTTAATTGTCTTTGTCAAAATCTTTCGATTCAATATGATACATTCATTTCGATTTCTTATCGATTGCATCAACTGTGTAGTAGTGATATTTTTTCAATCAATTTTTTAAATTTAATCTATAATCCTTTGAATACTTTTAATTATTCTTATTTTGATTATCGTCTCTTTATTTTACCACAATTTCGATGGCTTAATTCATTATGTACTCTAGCCAATAGCACGTTCAATGATGCATTAATTGTTTTTTATTCGAATACATTGGTAACGGGTAGAGTTCAATCACGAACAACAATTCAAATACAGATCGATACAGCTCTCACTCATTTCTATTTATCAACATCACGTGCATTTCTTCGTGCACTTGATTTTATTCAACAAGTTTCTCAAGGAAATGGTATTATTTCTGAAATTGAATCTAATTGGTATTTTACTTCACGGATTGAACCAATTCAATATGCTTCACTCTGGACTGAACCACGCTCTTATTATGATCATAATTCTTCATGTTCATGCAGTATTAATCATATGTGTACATCAGTAGCAATGATTGATGAATGGATTATACCCGGTTTTCGTGTCGGTTGTTATCCACTTCAGTCACTTCTTCAATCAACTCTCGAATGTCTTTATAATCAAACATGTCTCAATCAACTTAAATCGATCTATTTCAATTCAGATCTTACTTTTCAATCGCTTGATCCTACACTTTCTTCTCCTAATGTTACTGTTCAAACACTCATCAACAAACTTCTAGTCGATCGATTGGAACATAGTATTGATTATAATCAATATTATTCATCATGTGCACCAATTTCATGCACATATTCATATAACCAACGAGTCGACAGTATTTATCTTGTGACAAGTATCATTGGTCTATTCGGAGGATTGACTATTGCACTCAAGCTTTTTGTTCCTATGATAGTCAAAACTATTCGACATTTCAAAAATTATCATCATCGAAATCGTACCATTCCATTAGCTGTAAGAGAAATACCAGATACACCGAGCAAATTTTGACAAAGACGTTTGAATTTAATTTTCGAACTTTGTATTTCTTTTGTCTTAGAGTATGATGAACGCTGTTGAAGAGTGTGAGTGTTGGAAAATAACTAAATCACACCTACACCCATGCCAGAGTTGCCACCGCTTTCGCTTTTCCACCTTTTTTCCGCTTTTTCATATTAGAAACTTTAGTTTATTTTTTATTGCAAAATTTGAGACAATAAAATCCGTTGCTATGGTGTAGATTGTGTTAACTGTAGAGAACTGCATCAGAATCAATGTTGGAGTCGTTTTCAAATCAGCTAAATTTCTTGCCAATAGTTCCTTTTTAAAATGAGAATTTTTGTACGTTGTAGGTTTTGTTCTTTGATGAGTTTCCTACAAACTGATGCACTTTCAAGGCCCAATCAACATCAAGTTGAGGTCTGCGGACACGGAGAGTAAGTTTGAACCAACTTTGACTTCGATTTTTTCGACTGCAACTTTTCTTCGTGTCCGTAGGCCTCGATATGACATTGATTGACCCTTCAAAATACATCGATTTGTAGAAAGCCCATCAAAGAATAAAATTTACAACGCATAAAAACTCTGATGTTAAAAATTAATTATTGTCAAGAAATTTAGTTGACTCCGAAACTGATTCTGATGCAGGTCTCTAGTTAGCTGTCTTTTACAGCCTATTATTGTTTATATGATTCATTCTGTGTTCTATTATGGAAAGCATCGATACTACTGACAGTGTTTTTTCGGAGACGGTACATTTGTCTAATGATTTTTGCAATCGAATATCAGCCGATTCACTCGCTGCAGAAATATAGTCTCGTTGAAATACTTCAAAGTCATACGGACATGCATACACATCTGTTGTCTCAAAACTAGTTTCTAACCGAAATCTATTGAAACGGTAAATGTAATTGTTTATGAAAAAATGATGTGCTCAATAAAATATCCATCTTCTTTATGTATCATTCATTGTAGTTTGGAGTTTTGTGAATAAAGAAGAATCATGGAGAGAAGCAAAAGGTTATTTGAACCTGTAAGAATGTGAAAGTCCCAGAGAAAATAACTTTCCGCAATTTTTCGTTTTTTTGATCAATCTGTTAATGCAATAGTTCAATCATTTAATATATATCCTCCAAGTTTTGCTGTTTATTTAATTGGTCGATCATTATTATCTTACAGTCAAACAATCAATAATATGTTTGATCATACAAATATAATTGTTCCTTGTCAATCTATTGTATTCATCGCAATTATTTTATTAATAATCATAAAATATCTTTAAACATTGGTGTGCTGTGTTTCTTTCTATGTACAGAAATTCTTCTCATTCTTTTTTTTTAAATAAAATACACTTTTATTATTAAAGTCACCAAAAAAATAATAAGTACATAAACACGTACACAGAAAAAAAAAGAAAGACTTTGTTTTTAATCAACAATAAATGATGTTATAGATAGATTTGAATTACTTGTATAGGAATAAGATAATTGTGAAAGATCACATCGATCTGTAAATGGATATTCTTGTATATATAAATCATCACGTTTTGAATTACTTTTCATATATAACTTATTTTCATTACAATTAATTAATATACAATAAAATGCTGATGGTAAATTTGTTTGTAATGATAAATGTCCATGATCAGATAGATTTTCACATAATAGAGAAAATTCAATAATTAGTTGTTGATTATTATTATGTAATAATGATGATTGTTGACTTGTTGTACTTATATCAAGTGATAATGTACGTTGTTGTTCAAGTTTTTGTCGTGTAAATTCTTCAATCATTTGACGTTTTAAATTTTTCACATTAACTGATGTTGAACCTTTAGCAAATTCTATTTTTTCATAATGAATAGGACGAACAAAATCATATTGTATTGTTGCTGCTAATGAAGCATCAAAAAATAAATGTTAATATTCTTAATAGGACGTTCTTTTTCCTCGAAATTTGATTATAATTAGAATTTAAACAAATTTCGTGCAAATTTTGTTTTTACATTCTAATTCAATTCATATGAGTTCTAGTGAGTTGTTTTCTCAGCACGGATCATTTCGAGTCCTTTTTTTTGTGAATATCGTTTAACGACATTTAAAAAAATCCAGGAAACAGCTGAATTTTATAAGGTAGGAGTAAACTATGAGAACTAACCTTTTCTTGAACGAGAAAACTGAACTCAAGAATTTTGACAAATTTCCCATAGATTCGAATTCCTATAGCCCGAAAACCTTAAGTAGTCTATTTTCTTGAAGGGTGCGGGTGTGGGTTATTCTTTTTCAATAACCCACACTCACACCCCACACCCTCACACCCCACACCCTCACACCTCACACCCCACACCCACACAGCTCACACCCACACCAACACCCGTAGTCTTATTTACTTCATCATTGCGATGATACAATTAAAATACGACTCCCTTATAGTAGTTTGGAGTTGTAGCACGCTCATGAGAAGATTCGCGTGTCGTGTGACGCTTTCTTTTGAAATGGGATGTCATTTCTGACTTTGAGTGCCCTTGAAAACTGCTTATTTATGTTCGAAACATTTGAAAAATATGACTAAAGGATATTTCTGAAGCCCACTTTTGATTTCGAATTTTCGGGGATTTTTCTGGATTTTTTGAGTTTTTTCAGGATTTTCTCGGATTTTCTTGGATTTCGTGGGATTTAAAATCCAAAAAAATCCGCTTTTACCCCCTTGACTGAATTTGCTTCTGCACACACTAGATACTATTTTCTGTGCCTGATTTTTTTTTCAGATAATTTTTTGCTGATTTTTTTATCACATTTTACAAAATTAGTCTCAGTTGCAAACTATCGTTTTTCACAGAGCTCTTGATATTTCAATTTTTTTCGGGATGATTTTGCATTCCGAATAGTGAATAGAACCTATATAAAAAGTCTTAGTTTGATGAGACATACTAGAACTCAGTGAAATGCGGAACAAATACAATTTTGTACACTTTTAGGAAGGGACGAGACTGAAAAATAGGAAGTACACGGAGTAGGATGGAACAGAATGGGACTAGATTTTTCTTCGCCCCATTCGGACTGTTTCTTTCCCATCGAGTTAATAAACAATAGTTTTTCGTAACTTCTCTTCAAGAGCATTTCATCTATTGGAAACACAATTAACTCAACCATTGTTAGCCGAAAAGATCCTATTACGCTAATAAAACAGTTGAAAACAATTCTTGAGAAATAGACAGATCGGGATGCGGCTGAAAAATGGAAAATAGCGTGGGGCAGAGTAGAATGTGAGACATGAAATGAGACGAGACACACGACGCGGGACCAATTTTTGTTGTTCTGCAAAACTCTGGGACCTACCATGTTGGAGAAAATGACGAAAATAGTGGTCATTTTGACTTATCGGGGCTATAATATCTGCTTGAAGGAAATAATTAATTGATTTAAGCCTATGATAACTTTTCATTTATTAATTGACATCAAGTTGGTCTGACAAATATAGTTTTCTGCCAGCCGTTCTCCGAAAGTGAGAGAAAGAAGCGAGATAATCTTGAAGAAAAAACAGGCAATTTGAATGATGAGATATGGCATACCGGATTGAAATTAAGCTAATATAAAACAAAAAACCTGAGGAATGCGAGAAAACTCGAAAAATTCAAAGAAACTCAAAAATCCCTAAATCCGCTTTTCCTTCTTGGAATATGACTATTTTTTTTTAGCACATACGATTCTTAACCTTTTTTGAGACAGACATAACTAAGAAGACTCAATACATGACAACGAAAGCTGACGACACTCCTAGTATGAATGAACACAAAAAATAGAAGACATTAAGCGTTTTGCGATCTCTTTTTTTCTACACTTTGACGAGAGGACTGGTCAAAAGTGTTCAAAAATACCATTGTTGTGAATGAGAGAGGACGATTGATTTAATCAAGTCAATGTATCTCGTGATGATAGGACCCTGCTTTACAATAGGAAATACAATATTCAAATGATAGACAAGGAATAAGAAGTTTAAAAGTTCGAAAAAATCCCGAAAAACCCCAAAAATCCCAAAAAATCTTCTTTCGATTTTAGAATCTGTAAAATCCCGAATCCGCTTTTCCTCCCTTGATTTGTCCAGTAATCACAATATCATGCTCAAACTGATTAAAAACTGAAGCTCATTACTTTATTTTCACTTTCTTTTATTCTACACCAATAATAACATCCATAGAATGAATGCCATCATAACATATTGGATTGATCAGTTTGTTGAATGATCGAATCAATTAATATCAGCTCACTAGCATAGTATATTAAACAATAAACTTATTGTTGCTAGGTATCGTAATCAGAATTACGAAATTTTCATATTTTTGAAACCAGAAGATCTTCAAATAAAAGGCAAAAAATCAGATTTTTTTTTCAAACGAGGAAAAAGAAGTTATAATATTTTTTTCGTTGATCCAACAGCAATTAATAGGTTGTTCTAGATAAGCTAAGATTAATGTCAATGATTTATAATAAACTATGACATAATCTATCGAGTTTAACTTAAACTTAAAATTCTTCTAGTTAAAACTTTTTGTATATTGGTTGTATTCTAACTCTGGCGAATGTGAAAATGCCTGCCCTGTTGATTGACATTTACAATAAGATAATTTCGCTGCATTAAAAGTTCAAATTCGGATTATTTATACTAATTAGCGTATCTATAGAGTGTGGGTTGAATTGATAACAACACACCCACATCAACATCCATACCCCAGTGATGAGAAAGAGATTCATATCAAGAGAAGAACTAGGATTTTTCTCAATTTCTACATGCTGCATCAGTAAGATTTCTATTGCATGTGTTATTTTGATTTGATTTATGTAAAGCAATTCGAAAAAGTATTGGTACGAAGCATTCAAATTTGATTCATCCAGATTCGATTACAATCCATCAGACAAACCAATGTTTCTATTTTCTGCAGGACCTCATTCATGTATCGGACAAAATTTTGCCATGTAGAAAATTAAAATAATGTTAGCATTGATAATTCGACAATTTCGTTTGGAGCTTGAATTAGGTCAAAAGCTTGTACCAGAAATTGTTATCACTATGAGGTTATATTGTTCATTTTTGAAATTGATTCTTGTAAAGAATTTCTATTTTTAGACCGAAGTATGGTATGTGAATGCGAGTTTTGCTTCGAGTACATTTATGATTACATTTAACACAAATATATTTCACATGAAAATGATAAATAAGTAAACTTCGTATATCAAAAGATTGTCATGTACTGATATTGAAGTCGTTCGCTTTTTCCTGTATTACGTTGAAAATTCCTTTCTTTGACGATATTTCACATGTTTCTATTTTTTTTTTGTTTGAAAACCATGAAACAAAGTCAAATGACTATTCATTTCATTTCTTGTGATCGTTCTTAGTTTTTCATGTTCGGAGATCTGTAAAATGCTTACCAAGGACGTCCACTTTCGCTGAATTCCATTTTCATCGATTTCAATTTTACCGACTATTTTTTTTTTTGACCGAAAAATAATGGATCAAATACGATTCATTCTATATCTAAAAATTTTTTCTAATTAAGAAGTTTATTAACAAACTTTCTTAACCTTGATTATTTACGAGACAAACAAAATTCGATTATACTTTTCAGTATCTATTAATTAGTTTATTTTATTATTTAAAATTAAATCATTTAATAATTTTTCTGGATTTGTTTAAAACTATAATCAAAAAGAGAAAAAATCAAACTCGTTTATGTTTTCTTGGTCGATAATTGATTAGCTTTTTTCATCAGTAGAGTTGTATCAGTCAGCATCATTTTGACACTTTTTACATAGGTCTCATAGGCCTCCTTATTACTGGAAACAAACTTTTTTTGAATATGTTTGCCAATACATGATTGTAACAATTTCTTGCTCGATAAACACAAAAGTGCATACTGTTCACTTGTATTGCAGGCATTAGGTAGATGTTTTAGAAAATCGTCCATTGCCGATTTGTTTTTCAAGATTCTAGCAGCGATTGCTAGAAGTTCTGGGTCAGAATAGAGGTCAAGTTTGTGAAATTGTGTTGATGATGAAGGCGAAGGTTTTAGTTTTAATGCTGATGGGCATTTTTTAGCGATATTAGCACGGTTTGATGTATTCAAACATATAGTGCCAATTTCATTGGCTGGATCATTAAAGGTAACGCTCTTTGGATTGTAGACCAGTTTTGAATAAGCTGTAGATGGACAACATTGTTTAACAACTTGACACGTTTGTTTTAGTAGATTCTTTTCATCATTTGAACTTTCAGCCCACATCTTTTCTATCAATTCAGCTATTTCTTTAGCATCTGTCTTTATTGATGATGATGAACGCAGCGGTTTTCCATCGATAGTAGCAACGAAGATCAGGAGAGATAGAATGGCAAGAGTCTTATGCATATTACATAAAATCTTATGATCAGTAGCGACTACAATGATTAGGGTTTAAATGCAAATTTCATATATCATTAGATTTCATTATAAAGACAAAGAAAGAAAGAAAGAAAGAAAAATTTGATTAAAAAAACATCAATAATATTTAACCTTAATCGAATGAAAACAAAAGATCATATTTCACAATCACAAATTACATATTTATCTATAGATATGACTGTGGCAATTTAACCTAGAAGAAAACATTGGACTTCATCTAGGATCAAAGAATACAGTAATATGGTCGAGATTGTTCGATATAATCCTTAACAAAGATAATCTAGTAAAAAAAAACAAAAAACAAAAAGTGGGTTTTCTAAAAATAAAACTTCCATATTTTCTTTGAGATATGCAGACGTAAGTAAAGCTAGCACCAGATTCGCTTTCTTACCTGTGTTAACTCTCTAGGCGATTGTGTTAGGTGCAGAATTTAACGCTCTATCCAATGCTACTATTTCCAAGGGGTGTTAGCGTGCAAAAGATGGGTTATTCCTCAAATACTGGGTCCAGCACCAGATCTCGGGTGTAAATTTTGTCGTGATTCGGTACACGACTTGTGTTAATTTTTTAATCGAGTGTGTTGAATGCAGGATTTAATTCTTTATTCAACGGTACTATTTTCAAGTGGCACCATCGCGCAAAAAAAGAGGTTTAAATACTCTATATTTTCCTATATATTCATAATGCGAATATAGTATTTCCTGCTCGGATTCGTTTCCTAAGCTGTGTTGAGTTTTCAAAGAATTGTGTGAACTACAGAATTGCATTTTCGAACGAACAGTGCTGTTTTCAATGGGGATTATCAAACAAAAAACGGCGATGTGATCCTAAGTATTCGTTTTTTGACTCAATCTAGCCAGCAATCCTTGTCTCCATTCACCTAGTCACCTATGTTGGGTCTCTAAAGGACTATATTAGGTGCAGAATTTAATTCTCTATCGAATAATACTAATTTCGATGTAAGTCATTAGAAAAAAAAAATTGTCTTACATGTGCTTCCGGATGTGAGTTTCCAGGATGAGCTCGTGCGATGCTGTATAAAGCTAATAGGTGTCGGCAAACTGCAGAATAGGTCAAAAGCGATGCATTAATCCCCCACGCTGAACTGATTGATTCACCAACATCCACACCCACAATGACATTCACACCTAGGAGTACACCCAAGACAATTTTTTTACCCAATGATTCTCACCAAAATTATTAATATTCGATAGAGAATTAAATTCTGCATCCAACACACTCGATTAAAAAGTTAACACAAGTTGTAGAGCGAATCCGGACCAGCAATACAGCATTTTTGTTATCGATACATAGATGAAAGTACAGTATTTTGGGAGGAAAATTGTGGCTTTTACCCGATGATCTCCCTTTAAACTAGTGCCATTGACTAGAGCATTCAATTCTGCACCTAACACACCCGCTTAGAGAGTTAATACAGGTAAGAAAGCGAATCGGGACAAGAAATACTCGAATCTGGTGCTAACCTTACTTACGTGTATGAAGCAAAGATCGTGTCGGCATTCTTGGGCGTGAATCTTGTCTTCATCCACCCACACTCACATAGTGATTGAGGTATATTAATTTTTACTGTTCATTTAACACTTGTTGTTCGAATACTTATGGTTCTGAAAAATAGCCTTCAGAAGTTTCGGAACATATTTGTATTCATTAAGAACCGTCATTTGATAAATCTTTTATTGTAAATTAACATATGCAACTCATATGTGAAGAAAAATCAATAAAAAAAAATTGTGTTTAATGATTTATTAAGTCTTCGAATAAAATACTATATTAATGTTGTATCACCATCATTGAACGGTAGTTGTCATAAAGGTTCAAATTGACTTTGTTGAAATCATTTGTGTTAATAATGAGTCGTCCGGTTTATCTTAATATGCATATGAACTTTTATCAATGAATTGGATCAAATTTTGTTAATGGTGGTAATATTTGAACAGAATCCTCCACAAATACACAAAAATAGTATGCAAAATAATATTCAACACATTATCAAACATCTCTTGAAATATCACATTTTTCAATAGCATTATCAATAAGCTCACTTTCATCACTATCTTTAAATGATTTTCAATCAACAATAATTGATTCTTGTCTTTCCATTCCTGTACTTATGATCACTAATAGTTATCGATGAAGCAATTAGAAAATGAAATGAGAGATGTTCATGATCACATAGCTAGTAAACCTTTGCTTTTGATTACTGAATTTTATTTATTGTTACTTTTTGAGTTCATATAGATTATAAATAGAAAATAAATATGCTAGATTAATATCATATAGTTCTATTCAAATAAAACTAATATAAGACAAGACAACAGATAAAAACTAAAAAGTATATTCTTGAGATAAATGTTAACCATTGATCTTTTATAATGATTTAGTTGTTGCTTGATCTTTTACAGCATTTTTTATTAAACTAAGTGATGGTCGAAATGCTTCTATATGAATATGAGAAGATGGATGACTATATTGAGCCAAATATTTTTCTACTTTATTCATAAATGATACTGAACCACATAAATATACATGTGTATCTGACCTGACAATCTTATGAATAAGTCCTTGTAAAAGACGTCTACCTTGAAGAAGTAAATGATATTGATTTTGAGATAGAATAGAACGCATTTGATTAGTAAAAGCAGCATGACTTTCTGTTGGTACACAATGAATTAATGTTGCAGAATTTGATTTGCCTTGTTTATGTAATTCTTGAATTAATGATGATAAAACAGTAATACCAATTCCACCAGCAATGAATAAATGATGTCTAGCATTTTCAACTAACATAAAAGTACCAGCTGGAAGAGTTGCTAAAATATTATCGCGTTCTATATAATTATTAATAATCTCATTTGAAACAATACCATTCGGCTCATGATCATTATCTTGTTTAATAGCAATACGATATGTTTTATTATCGAATGGTTGAATGAGACTGTAATGTCGATTATGAAACAAGTTATCTTTTCTTATACGAAGTGTTATGTACTGTCCTGAATGATAATTATGCATTTTTCCGCCATCATGTCGTTCAAGTGTGAAAGAAACAATTGATCCATTTGCGATTTTTTCTTTTTTAATAATAGTAAATGAGATAAATCCTTTATCACGTTTATCTGGACCTAATTCATCGTAGAGTTGTTTTTCTAGATTGATGAAAATAGTAGCAATAATATTGTAGGCAGTTGACCATGCATCCAAAATTTTTGATGTAGCTTTTTCACCTAGAAATTTAGCAATTGCTTCGAGTAAATATTTTCCAACAATTGGATAATATTCTGGTAAAACAGTAAGAGCACGGTGTTTATGAGCAATAAGTTGAAATTGAGGCATGAGAATATCTAAATGATCAATATTGTCAGCTGCAAAATATACTGTATTGGCTAATGCTAATGGTTGTGTACCAGTTTTTTTGATTTGTTTGATTAAATAAATTTAATAATTCTGGATGAGCTTGAAACATATGTTTATAAAAAATAGAACTAATTTCTTTGCCATTTTCTTTTAAAATTGGTACTGTCGATTTAATAATTTGTTTTTGTTTGTTTGTGATAGACATTTTGAAATCTAAGCAAAAACAAAACATCGAAATAATATGATTCGAGTAGAATTTTCGAAAATTATAAATTTAAATTAAAACTAACGAATTATCTTTGAATATATTTACTTTTTTTATTTCTAGAATATATATCAATTGGTTTTTTTTTCTTGTTGAATTATTCAAGATATAGAAATGTTTTGAGTATTCATTATAAATCATGTATGTTAGGAAAGTTGCAATTTTACATAAGATAAAAGAAAATGTATGCCTAATCGTATTGTTATTATAGTACAGGAATATCCTATAGAACTATATGTCATCTGATTGGCATTGAATTTTTAATTAACAAATTTCTAAGATCAATCTGTATTGGAATATACTGTCATTTATGATTTTTCTTGTTGTCTATTGTCATTAGTCTAAAGATAGACAATTGAACAAATGCAAACGACATTGATAACATGAAAAAATTATCTTTAAAAAACGAGAAGAGTTAGTTATGGTAAAAGTAAAAAGAAAAAATGAAAAGTAGTGTGATTAAGAAACAAATTTCATATAAAAAAATTAATTAAGAATAACTATAGAAGAAAGTTATATGTTGATGCTGTTACAAAACTAACTTTACATTAATTTTTCTTATCTATCCATTTCATGACATAGCTGACTAACATTCATTATCAGATCTATAGTTCATTTTATTTTGAATCTTTTCTTGTAGAAACGTAGGTATACGACATAGGTACCATCTACCGATTATGACATAAAAATCACATTGAACCGAAGATATATGATATTTTTATCTAAAGTTTTGTGAATAAATGAAAGATTTCAAGAAGAAAAAAAAAAAAATTTAATCTTTTCGATATATTATTTCAAGAAGACTGGTAATGTTAATACTAGAATGATTATATAAGGTCTCCATGAAAAAAAATATATGCGTTGAATGCGACTTTTTCCCAGTTCGTATGTTTTTGCTATATTTTACACGTATATTTTCTCAAACACATTGGACTGCGTTTTTGTTTCCACTTAAAACGCAAACAAGTTGTTCGAGTTCGCATCTCTTATAATGTATTATATTAATACAGAGTGTGTTTTTTTCCTGCAGAAATTTGCTTCTATCCGTTGATTCTACTCTTATCTGACATCCTGCCGACAGTCTGCATAAAAAGAGGATAAAAAGATGTGCATGATTTCGTTTGTAAAAGATTAGGAAAGGCTCGTACAGAGATCAAAAGTCAATAAATTAGCACATTGTTAATCTGCATTCAGTATCAACTGAGAAAACTCGAAATATGAGAGCGATTTTTAATTGTTGACATTTACTGTCTTACAACTATTAGGTCTACTGAACTCACGACGAAAGAACAACCGAAAAATAGCCAAAAGAAACAGAATCTTCTGCACAAATATTTGACTGTGATGTCAGTTTTGCTAGGTAGGCATAGATCAAGAAATCGAAGTTAGAAAAAAAGTCAATATTCAAAATTTGTTTAGGTTGTAATGGCGCACAAATAGAAAGAAGTAATATATACGAATAAGAGATAATCGTTACTATTGTTCAAGGTGATTCTATCAGTATGCGATAGGCTATTGTATTGTTTATGGTAGAACTAAGGAATAGAAAAGCGTACATATCTATAAGACAGATGCAAAGAAGTAGTTTAGTACAAAACTTTAGAAATTAATCGATTGAAAAAGTTTAGGATCACTTAGAATTCAGTTGGAATTGAGTAGTATACAAGAAACAAATGGATGTGAAAAGAGTTTTGATCCCGAGTATACTATCATTGAGTTTCTACGATCTTTTAAAAAAATCTAATTATGAGTAGGTAAATAGTACTTCTTTAAAGTCAAAAATATTCGATGGATTTTTCCAGAGATTCATAAATAGTCATTACGACTTCATCTTCAAATTGACCTTCTCCATTTTGAATTTCCAAAGATTGTGCTAAAACTAGTGTTTCTAGCTCTCTCAATCTTTCGCTCGAACTGTATAATTGATTGTCAAGAAAAAGAAATACTCCTATGAGTGTAAACATTTAAACCTATACTGCATTAGATAATTTTTCTATAAATTCTTGTTTTTTTTTTCTAATAATAACAATCTAATTTTTTTTGGGTGAAACTTCAATATCTCTACGAAATAAATGTATATGTATCATTTATCTCTATGAGTGCTATCTATCAGATTATTTATGAGATTATAAAAGAACGACTGAGATCCATCCAAAAGCATGTTTTAATTAATAAGGAGAAAAACACAAATATCTTTGTAAAAAAAAGTTATTTTAATCGTAGTTAAGTTCAATCAGACTTGAAATCGGTTGAAATTTTTGACTTAACCAGTGAAAAACTGATGTGTTTAAAGGTATCAATTAACCGCCTACTTATTTTGAGAAAAAGTGGACTGTATAGAAAAGTAATCTCCAAATTTCGACATATAAAATCTTTAGTTCTTACCGAATTTAATATTTGGTGGCTGCCTAAATTTTCATGATCATACATTCATCATGTTCTCTGAGATTCTTATTGTTCTATGAGATAGTGCGAGTTCAAAAGTTAGAGCTAGCATTCAGATGACAACTATAAAATTGTAAATTAAAAACTTTTGTGCTCATATTTTTGGATCGATAAAACCGTGAAAATCGATAAAAACGAACAAAATCGACTAGCTTCAGTACTCTAAAACCGATGAAAACTAGCCCGTTCGGTGCTCATTCCAAACCTGGATTTAACAGAACACAATAATAAAAGACATATATTAATAGACAAATGAATGAAAGTGATTCGTTCGAATGTGCTCGTTATTTTGAACAACATATCAAATGTATTAAATCCTGTACAGATATTTAGTTTTTAAAGCATATATGGATAAATAAACACTAACACAACTATTTCACTGCTAGAAAATATACTGTATTCCTATATTTTCATCATAGCATAGAGGCTATGCTCAATTCTGATTAATGAATTAACTGTTATAGTGAGGAAGGATACTGATTTAAAACAGAAATAGAACTGTTTCATTTCTCTAATATGTTTGGAACCTATGTCTTTCTTTACGTTCGACTCAACTTCATTCAGACATTGTAAATTCATTAACAAGGGACATAAAAGGATGAGATATAGATTATGTTTTTACAATATATCAGTTTGATCGCTGAAGGAGTAGAAAACAGGAAAATATATAAAGAGACGGAGAAAGAAGACAATAAGAATGTAAGGTCATGGTTATTATCTGTATTGTTGGCAAATTGTGTTTGAAGAGAATGAACGAAGCTATGTAAATTAAAGTGTATTAATTATTGAATGAATGCTGTACATATTTGAGATCTAGTTTAGAACAGAGTAACTAATAATTCTCGAAGGCCTATACAAAAGATTAGTAACTAAAAAAAATTGAGTTAATTACTTGTGAAGATGATAAAAGCCACGAATTATTTTGTTCTTTTCAGATCATTAAAAAATGAGATAATACGTACTTATAATCGTTGTACGGAAAAAATTTAACTGAGTTGTTACTCCGACATCATCTTATCTATAGCATTTCAAACTTAGACAAGAAATTTCTTAGTCAAGTTAAACTTGTTCTTATTCACCTGCAATTGTTTTTTGTTGATTACGCAACTAATTCTTTATTTCGTAATATTAAAACACATTCTATCACATAATACTCATAACAATCATCTCTATAACAGATCTATTTAAGCGATATATTTTTGAGTCTAATACTACAAAATGTTTGTCTAAATGGTAGCACATTTTAGTCCATAACACGACAGTTTTACTCAGAATATAAATGTGAATATTTATTTCGCTTGCCTGCAAAAAAGAAACGCGTTGCAAATAAAAACAAAATCAGTTTAAACGCAAAAATAGTGTTTTCTTTCTGAACGTTAGCATTGGAATGCTTTTTTATACAGAATTTTTTTTCGTAGGCTATTTCTCAAAATGTTCTGTATATGAAGCAGAAATGAAGTCATAATCCTGATTAGACGCTTCATGAAATATTCTTTTACGTTGAATAATGGATATCTCACACCACTTCCTTTTTAAATTAATAATGGAATGGAACGAAGAAAGAGACTAGATTATTCTTCTATTCTAGTAGAGAGACTTTTTTTTTGGAAAGAGCTGTTT
>CAJNOL010000626.1:49886-80998 GCA_905250125.1 Rotaria sordida | reverse complement strand
CAGATCGAAACTCTGTAATTTGATTTTTCCATGAATCTCTTGTCATAAGTGAAAAATTCAGTAAAATGATCGTAACTCGGAAAGAAAGGCCTATGGGCCTTTATCCTTTTAGGTTTTTTCTAGCCTTATCAGGTCCTACTTATGGGCAAAATATCACCTGAAAAGCTCTTAATCACTTCGGGTGCCTCCCTCGTAAGTAGATAAAATAAAAAATGAATATTATCATATTTTTTTGACATTGTGCTTATCTCATTTTTTAGTGTGATAGGTCTTCATTATATAGGACATTTTCACAATATATCGATGCAAGTAGTTAGTTATAACACTTATTTTCAGTATGACATCGAAGACGACGATAAAAACCTCCAAGGAATTTCTTGATCTGGATGACTTCATTTTTCCCAATTTTATGCTGTTATTCATTATGCATCCAGCTTGGTCAATGATAACAAAAATATTCATCGTCTTTGGACGCATAGTCTCTATACAAGTCGATTATTATGGTATAGGACTTATTGGACATATGTAGCATGTACGTAACGGGTGCGCCAAAAATCATGACTACATTTTGCATTTCAATTTTCATTTACTTAATATATTGTATTAATAAAACAAAATATATCAGGAGACGCAATGTGAAAGGCTCTATAATTTACATGAGATCGCTCATTTTATACTTGACTTTTGGGCTTTTAAAATGGGCAAAATTTTGAGCGAACCAATTTCAACCGTGCGAAAATCGGTCGTACAAAATTTTGCTTATTTTTGAATGCAATTACAATAAGCTTTACTGTGTAAATTATAGAGCTTTTTACACTGCATCTTTTGGTATATTTTGTTTTTTTTTTAAGTAAAAGATATCAGATGATAAAAAGGTGAAAGAAGAAGAAATGAATTCATCTTATACAAAACAAAATATCGTTTTCGCACGGTTAAAATTTGACCCTTCAAAATTTTGACCATTTTGAAAGCAAAAACTGCAGTTATAAAAAAAGCGGTCGTATGTAAACTATAGAACTTTTCATGCTGCGTTTTCCGATATATTTTGTTTTATTAATACAATATATTAAGTAAATGAAAATTGAAATGCAAAGTGTGGCCATTATTTCTGGCGCAACCATTACAATTATTGATTTTATCATGAATTATAGAATTATGGATTGTAGTGATGTATGAATTTGTACAAAAACACTTATTTGATAATAAATATTGACGATATTAATTGTTTTTTCCAAACATATGAATAAAATTACTACTGTATTATTCACATATCAACTTATGATTAGTTTGTTTTCTTTCAATAGTAATTTCAAATGCAGTAGAACAAAAAAATCTATTGTATATGCTATCTTTATTGGTTTATTTTCTTTACTCAATAGAAGTCAAAATATTATCTGCCATTTATTATAGGGTCTGGATGTGGGTATGGATCTCCTCTTTACTCAAATTCACACATCCACATCCACAGAAACATTTTATTTATTGATTGATATATGATAGAAATAGCTTCTTAAGCGTATTTATCTTTGAAATACATCTAAATACAAAAAATTTCCTCTGATGAATGACAGAAAATAAACGTGTAAATGGGAGTATTCGTATAGAATTTGTCTTCATACACATCATCACCCACAAACCCACAATCACAACCAATCAACGGTATCCAATCACAATTATCTATATAAAACATCAACATTTTCTCCCTTGCTGTCGATAGCCATGATATACACAGTATGTTACAGCAAAAGTATGTACGATGTAAAATTATTCATTTTTCATTTATGTTTCTATTCTTTTGTTTTCTCTTTTACCTATGCATATATCAAAATAGAAATTACTGATGCATGGAGTAATAAGATGCATTTTTTTCTTCTGCTCTTCGTTATTTCATCAGGTAGCTATCTAATAAAAATAATAAAGTAGAGAACGCAAGAGGAAATAGATTGCTTAAAGAAGCAAAATAAGCAGTTCATTCATTTTTTTACAATTACTATACGTAAAGGTAAAACAAACAGCAGCAAGAAAAACCATGTCATCATCTGATGATCTACAGAAGTATGTTGGACAAAATGTTCGTAATGTGCAAAAAGAATTAGAAAATAAAGGTAATAGAAGGCTTCGATCATACTTGAATCACAAAGTCTAATTTTACATGTATGAATCTTTCTTCCTTTAGGCTGTGAAGTTCATCTAGTTTGTACAGGCCGCTTTGCAACAGGTTTTGTACCACCAAAAAACCTCGTCGCTGGAGAGCCTGAATCTGAACAAAAGAAGCGTGTCGTTATTTCATATAATGGCGATGATCCAGACGAAAAAATTACTTACATTAGTCGCGACGACTAGTAATACTGATCTTTTATGCAGAGATTATTATATGAAATAAACTCTTATTTTCAACTATATAATAGCTTGTTTTTACTTAATTGTAACCCACTTGAATCATTAAAGTTTATCAGTCGTATATTTCATTGTAGTATATTCTTTTAGTTGATCTATAAAATATTTATAAAACAATAATAATGACTAATGCGAATTCTGCTATTGCAACACTGCATTTGATTTTGAAATATCAAGAAGGTCTATTGAAGAAGAACTTCGACGGTATCTGTTATGCTTATCACTACGCAGTTCTAGTGAGTGAAGTGTGGTTGGGTGAATATGAGGATAGATCTTTCCTTCATTCTCACCTAGCCACCCATATCCACATGATTCTCATTTTAATTGTTTCGAATTTCTCTCGAGTACTGTCGATTTGACTTGATTCTTCGTCGAAAACAGAAAATCTCAAGGAAGAATTTAGATGTTAACAATTAAACAAAAGGAATCGAACTTGTTTTAATTCAAACATGTCCGATTCAGTAGCAAGATAGAAAGCACAAATTCATCGGATCATTACGATCTCTAACTGAATAAAAGAGGTTAGTCAAACGAATTAGTCGACAACGAAATGAATGCTGCGACATAATTAGAATTATCGAAAGCGTTCAACTCAATTTGCTTCTGCTGGTAATGTCAGTTGCACTGACCACGTCTATATTGTTACTCCAAAGTCCATGAACTACTATTCGATTGCGCTTGCTACTAAAAATCAATATAGTTTAAGAACAAATATTTAGGATATTATTGAAACCTTACAACATGTTGCATAAGAATCGCTTGACGATGTTACATTACGGGTTATTATATAAGCTGGAATCAATACTAAAACAATTGCCGAAGCTATCACCAGCAAATCAGTTCTAAATTTCATTTCTTTGTTGCTTTTCTCTTTCTAAGAATTCCCATAAACAGCGAACCTTGTAGATAAAGGTACGACCTTGTCAGCTGATTGAATATTTTGCTGCGTTATTTACTGTCAATTTGACTTCGAATGACCTTCAATGATCAACTTCATGTTGAATTGATGTTTTTCTTCTTAAAAAAAAGACGATTTCGATGCGATAGTTAGAATAAACATCAACAACATTCTTTTCCGATCAAATTCTGTCGCACCACAATTGTCAATCATATTTCTTGTTTCACAAAACAAAAGGGAAAATTTCTGAATTTTAAAAATGTTTCTGAATGTCTTCTGATGTTCTAATTTTGGTATTTTCTGCTGAATTTTTCTGGATTTTCTTCCGAATCCTGAACTCTTTTAGATCTCAATTTGCTTAGTGACGAAAAATATGATTATAATTTGTTACTATAATAGTGCTCAAGTTAAAATAAGAATGAATAGTAATATTCTTTCGAACAATTTGATACACATATTTTAACGCAAACACATTTGTTAAAGCAAAATTGAAAATATGAACAATAATATCGAATCGATATTATATAACTTATTTTTCTTTCGTGGAATTTCTTAACCTGCATGATATATAATTTAGTTTGTTTTTCTATATTTTTTTTTCGAATGAAATTCGAGTCTAATGGAAGAGTTCGACACTAAATGTCTTTTGTGCTTTCATATTAATTAAACAATATATTTATTGCCTTTTCTTTCTTTACAGTAGAATATCTATGAATATAAAGTATAAGTCGATTAAAAAAAATATCAGCATATTAACATAACAACCAATACTTTGTAAAAGAATGCTTTGTCTGAATTATTGCTGATTTCGCTCAAAAAAATTCTTATTGTTTTCTGATTTTGAAACATAATTTTTGAATTTTAAGTTTTTGGTCTGGCAATCCTGGATGCGAGTGAGTTTAATGAAGATATAATGTTACGATTGACAACTACATGACGTATAAAGTATTTATACTTGTATATTGATTTCCTCATTGAATTCATAACGGATCAGCTGTATACTCGAGATTATTGACATCATTTGATCCAACGATAGATCGACATCTATTACAACGATTACCATAAAATTTCAATAGCAAATCAAAAGCTTGTTATTCATTTTTTTTTATTGTTAGTTGTGTCGTCATTTAACCAATATGCAATGATGGACAAAGTATTTCAATCAACGTTCTTTCTTTCTTCTAATTCAATGAAGATCAATACATCACCGACAAATATTCTCATGCTCCATTTTACTTATTCATCAAATATTTCATCTGATAATTTATCATCTATCATATCATCGACCTCATAACCAGCTATAACGTCCGACGTTTCTGTTACTAACTTTGTATCTAATTCTAGAACGATGCTTGATGAAAATACAACTGATAATATTGAGTGAAATGCAACATATTCACTCATTAGAACCTACGCTGGCTGATGATGACGTTTCATTACCAGTCAGTACCGCATATGCTACATTACAACCAGTTGAATGAGTAACACCAATTACCAATTATGAGTCATTCCATATAAGTATCCAGGACAAAATATGAATAAAACAAAATTATTTATGCCTTCGTATTGTAAATAAAAATATTTACCGATCTGAGGAAGAGTTTATATTTTCAATATTAGAACTAAATGTACAATAAGAAGTGGAAAAACCTTCAATTCAACCTATTGATGCCGTATATAAAGTATTATTAAATATTTTACCCGAACAATAAAACCAAATACTTCAATTTTACATTCTTGTTTTGGGCATTCTTTGCTTACGAATTACATGTTCAAAAACAACTCAATATAGCTATTGAAAATACTACATCTATAACAAATATTAATGATTCAATTATTTTTTAATTAGTTTGTTCAGATTAATTATATCTATGTTTTTCTTTTGTTACTTCTATATATTTCTACAGAATGATTTTCATTTGAAATTTGTATATCTCATTGTGTTGTCATTCAAATCGTTGAATAGAAAAGTATGAAAGTCTTTTTTGCAACAATTCCATCAATAAATAAAGACAAATAAATGACACAATTGAATAGTATCCAATAAGTGACATTTATGAAAAAATACGTACAAATAAAGCAAGATGGTGTTTTTTAATAGAGGACGCTATCGAATTGAAATGAATTGAGTATATCTTCAATTCGAATTAAAACGTGTTAAAAATTAATTCATATAACTTGGAAATAATAAAACAAACTCAATAAAATAATTTCATTTATTTGTTGAAAAGAAAAGTATAAAACCATTTTTTGACATCAAAATTATTATGCAATTATGTATTCTAATTACCGCCATTCACTTATTTAAAAAGTTTTTATCTACTCTAAGATACCGGCAGAATTAGCAACAAAAAAAAAGAGTTTTATAAAACTTTTTGTTTTTATAAATAAAAAAAATCGAGGTAGACAAATTTGAATTATATTGAAAAACGCACGAGTCGATGGACCATGATTACATGAATCAAACAACGTGTGTTTTTTCTTAACTAGTGGCCATTTTCATAAAGAAACTTAGCTTTTTCTAAACTCTACTTCCATTTTATGTGTAAACGGCAGAATTAGAAAAAAAAACACGTTGATCGATAGAACAGAAAACAGTGCAGAAATGGATAAAAATTGACCCTCGTGCCACTATCATTCTTATTATACGATACCAGCTGAAAGTTTTTCAATCTATTTACATCAAACAACTTTTACGTGGCCTTTGCGAATCACGCAGATGATCATCACCTTTCCGAAAAGATAAAAAGTGGTCCGATTATGGTGCATTTAGCTATGACTGAAATACACACCCGTTGACTCATCAGACACGTGAGAGAACAACCCTCAAATAGAAGAGATGCAGAACAGAAAAAGCATACACAACCGTAAAAGTGCATACAGAACAGAAGAACAAGACGATTCATTGCAACTTTTTTATCCCACTGACTCAACGTATGTTGCCGATGTCTCTTCTTGCTTTACCAGTTGAGATTCTACACTGTATTTGTGACTATCTTGATATATTGGTCATTCTTCATTCGTTTCGTCATGTTTGCAAACAGTTATATGCTGTTAGCAGCACTTACAATCGTTATAAGCTTGACATTGCTGCAACATCAGTGTCGGATTGGAAGTTTATTTCTCGTCAGATTCAACCGGAAAACATTATGTCATTGATTGTCTCTAATTCAAACAAGAACACAACTCAACTCAATTTTTTTCGATCCATATTCAATATTTGTCGATTCACTAGACTTCATTCGTTGACTCTTCGTGATGCCGTAGACAATGATGCTCAGAAATTTTTCGAAGATATGCGTTTTTGCCAGGTAAAATGATACTTTTATGCATTTGTGTGCTACAGAAGTAATATGAAGCTGCGGGCTTCGGGGGCGCGGTTATACAATCGTCAGAAACGATTTATGTAAAAAAAACAACGTATCCTAAAAATCTGATTAAAATCGACCTATTCATTAAAAACCATGGAAAGCTGATTTTTTTACCTTCATTTTTAGTTAAGTCAAATTAACATCTCGATGTCAATCAATTGTAATAAAATCGTTGACCCTGAATGAATTACAATAAAAACCGAAAGCAACGATTTCAATTAGAATTTGCAATTTTCCCATTTAAAAAAACGATAAAAATCTGTTTTTTAATGTGATATCAATTTAATTTTTATGATTTTTAATAATTTTAATCGATTATTTGATTTTCAATCGATTTTAATTGCTATGACTATCAAACGCGTTTTTCTCCAATTTTAACTTAGAAACTCCGATTTTTTATTCTTCTTTCTGACCTCTCGTGTTGACAAATGGTATATTTAGTTGAGATTAAAATCGTACCATTTTAATCGATTTTCAATCAGAAAAAAATCGATGAAAAGCAGATTTTTTTTTGTCGTTTTTTACATGGGTTTCATCGATTTATACGGAATCGATTGAAACAAGACAAAATTTTTGTACGACTCGAGCTTGGCTAATTGTTTGATACCTTCGCTTCACTGATATAGACGGCAAAGTTTGAAATACGAAAAACTGTGAGTAGTCAATAATTGAAAGACTTATGCTGTCTTGATTTAGAGTTTCTATATAAAACAAGTCTTTAGTGAACATCTCATTCGAATCAATTCTGTGCTCAATAATGCACAAATAGTGATTTTGCGAAACATGATTGAAAAGGAGTGTTGAAAGTTTAGAGTGAAAAAGTTGGACTCCTCCTCTCCCCTCTACAGACCGTGACAGACATGTCGATATCCTTTATTATGGTTTTCGGATCATTGAATTTTGGATTATTGGACCATGGTGTTATAGATTTTCGAACCTCAGAGTTCTGGGTCTCCAGAAATGTTCTTGCTTTTGAATCAGCATGATGTTACTTGGCCAAAAAATTATTCTCTCTTGTAGTGCGGTATTTAAGCTTATATTCGACCCGGTGAGAGACAATTGGAAATAATTCTCTCTATTTTCTTAATGGATCTTTACAAAAATAAGATGCATCTTCATGTGCATTTAAAACAGCTCTATTGTGTTTTACATTTCAATCCTGCAGGAATTGTGTTGAAAGCTTTTTCATTCTGATTTATTTATGAAACTAAATTTGAATGGTAACTTAAACTGACTAAACAAGAAACCATCGATAATTGATTAAGACTTATGCTATTATTCAGGGTTTGTGATGTAATTTACTATTAAAACCGAGCACTAGATACTGGAATTGATTTTTCCCAATTACGCAGATTTAAGGAGTTCCTAGGGAAAAAGACTCTTATAAAGTTTCTACGGTGATTGTTTTTTTGGAGAACTATTTTTTGAATATGATAAGCAGCACAAATTTTGGACTACTAGTGTATCAAATAACATCATGATGCTTATTTTCTCAGACTCTCACCACACTTATCATCCAAGACTTTTCAATCACAAGTGAACAGATGAAACATCTTGTTGATCCATTGAAATTGAATACGGTAAATCGAATCGAATTTTTCTTTTTTGTTCCTCTCTCATGTCCACCTTCTTGTTTTTATAGTCGATCGTCACATTAACTCTTTCGCACGTAGGAATATCAGACACAAGCGTACAACATCTAGCTGTCGCATTACGATGCAACACAGTAATTTTCATTTTCTAATTATCTTTGATTGAAAAATCTAGTTATCTTCCTACTTGTACAGTCAATCAAATCACTTGATCTCCGAAAAAATTGGATTAGAGACGTTGGAGCATGGCATTTGGCTGATGGATTGCGAGCAAACAAAGTGACACTCATTTGTTCTCTGTTTCTTCTGTATTCGTTTACTTACTATTATAGACACTCACTACATTAAATCTTCAATGGAATGAAATTGGAGATAAAGGTGCAGAACATCTAGCAGATGCATTAACAAATAACATGGTGATTAGAATTCACTTTTTAAAAAACTCTTTAATATTTCTTCATGTCTTCACACAGACACTCATATCACTAGACCTTAATAGAAATTTGATCGGAGTAACTGGGGCACAACATTTGGCTAGTATGTTACTTTGCAACACGGTAATTTTCATATTATCTTTATTTGTCATATAAGAGTCGACTTTCTTATTGTTCAAGACACTCAGATTAATTGAACTTGGAAGAAATTCGATTGAAGATGACGGAGCAAAACATTTGGCTGATGGATTACGAAAGAACACGGTGAAAATTATTCCCTTTCTTTCTGACATTTATTTAGCTACTTATTTTTTTTTACAGACACTCACTAAACTATACTTACAAGGGAATCAAATTGGAGATGAAGGGATGGTACATCTTGCTGATCTATTGAGAAATAACACGGTAATCTTCTAATTGTTCTCATCATATATGTTCCATATCTATGTTCTTATTCTCACAGACACTTGTCATGTTCGACTTAGGAAACAACAAAATCGGAAATCAAGCCATGCAGTATCTCGCAAACGCCTTAGAAAATAATACGGTAGCTCTCGTTTTCATTTCATTTCTCTGATGTCTATGTTCCCATTTCAATAGACATTGAGAAAACTGGAACTCAACGGCAACAAAGATCGCTCGTCTACTGTAGTAGGAGCTGTGATTGCAATAAGAAATGACAAAGTAATCCTTCGAAAAATTCGCACCGTTTTTTGTATGTAATTGGTTTTTTTTTATACAGTCACTCGACATAGTGGATCTTAGCGGCAATGAAATTGACAATCATGGAGCAAAGCGTCTTGCTGATGCGTTACAAAATAATACTGTGCGTGAAATTTATTCTTTGTTTAGATATATATTCACCTGTTTTTATCCATTTTAAAGACACTCAAATTACTGGACCTCAGTGGAAATCAAATCGGAGACGCCGGGGCACAATACCTAGCTGATGCGTTACGAGATAACTCGGTAAATTACTATTTTTGGCTTTAGTTATATAGTTGAAGTGTCTGCATCTTGTACAGCTATCTATGGAAAGTGTCTTTGACTGGCAGTGGTCATTTATTTACCTAGATACCTTTTTCCAAAACGAAAAAGATATAGAAATTAGTGCGGACAGACGCGAATTTGAAAAATTTCGAAACTGAAAAGTTTAATGATATCGAGTTAATTTTTTTGTGCAAAAGTTGAGGATTTCTAAAGAGAAAAGAACTTGTCGCTGTATGTTGAACAGCTCCGCATTGTCCAAGATATTGATTAAGAAACATTGAGAAAATGGTGTGACATTTAGTCATGTGCTACTATTCGCTGCATATTTCAATCCGAAAAATACATATCTAGAGAACAAGAGCTCAAATTTTTAGTGACAATGAAGGAAAAGAAAGTGTATATATGGGTAAAGTTTTGCATAAATCCTTTACAATAAATTGTTGCTGTCCGATAAATAACACTTTTCAAGAATAGCAGCTATAAAATTTATCCATATCATTTCTAATTTGAACAGACATTGAAGAAACTTGAACTGAAGCGAAACATTGGTGGTTATTGTGTTGCCATTGGAGCAGCGATGGGAATACGGAATGATGAAGTAATTTCAAGTGACTATTCGTCCTTTCTTAGACATCATATCATTTATTAATTTAGACACTGATCACGTTGAATCTGAGTGGTCGAGAAATCGACAACAAAGGAACAGAATATCTGGCTAATGCTTTGAGCAATAATAAAGTAATTCTAATTACTTCGTTCTTTTTTTTTATTATAATATGCTTTTCGATGTAATAGACCCTCAGAATACTCGATCTAAGATACAATGAAATTGGTGATCAAGGAGCACAATATTTGGCGAAGGCACTAAGAAATAATAAGGTACTTAGTGCTAATTCTATATGTATCCAATAGCAATTTTATATCTTTCATAGACACTGATTATACTAGACCTCTTCGGGAATTATATCGGAGACCAAGGAGCGCAATACCTAGCTCAAGAATTACAGCATAATACAGTACTTCATAATCTACTTGAGTTTTCCATGATTAGTTCTTTTCTTTATCTTATAGACTTTGATTACATTGAACATTGGTGGAAATCTGATTGGAGAACGAGGCACAGAGCATTTGTTTCATCAACTACAATATAACACGGTCAGCTTCATTTTTACTACATTATTTCAACACGTTTCTTCTCAATCTTCTAGACACTCAACATACCAGACTTACGTTGGAATCGCATTGGAGCCGCAGGAGTAGAATATTTAACTCGTGCGCTACAAACTAGTGCGGTACGTATTTTTTTCTTGTGTCAGATACGATAATTGTCCTACCCTTATAGACAGTTACCACTCTAAACTTTGACAAAAACTATGTTGGTGACGAAGGGACAAAACATCTGGCCGAAGCATTAAGAGATAACAAGGTAATCGTCATGATCTCATTATATTTTCCTGATTTATCTCCTTACTTTTACAGACTGTCACTACATTAGATCTCAAATACAATGAAATCAGTGACGAAGGAATACAATATCTAGCAAATGCATTACGAAATAACAAAGTGACCAGTGCTCGTTTTTTTTTGTTTCTCTCATATTTATTTATTTATTTTTACAGACATTGACTAGATTCGATCTTAGATACAATGAAATCGGAGATGAAGGTGTACGATATTTGCGTACTGCATTCCAAGAGAATACAGTAAGCGTATTCCATTCGATCTTATTGATTTCTTTACTTGTTGATTTGTAGACATTGACGAAACTTCAACTAGATGGCAATAAAAGTGATCTTGGTATTGCTACAGGAATTGCGATTGCATTGCGAAATGACAAAGTCATTAGATTTCTTCATAAATATACTTTTCATATAATAGATCTTAATTTTCTTATGTAGAAGTTAACTACTCTAGCATTGAAGCGAAATCGCCTTGGAGACGAAGCGATACAATATATAGCTGAAGAATTACGACAAAATTCGGTATTATCTTTGTCTCTAATTTGTTGATATCTTTATCAAGTTACTCTTATAGACACTCATTACATTTGACCTCAGTTGTAATGAAATCGGAGATCAAGGAGCAAAACATCTAGCAGACGCGTTACGGAATAATAAAGTGATTGTGATTTGCTATTCACCTCTATTCTATTGATGTTTTTTTCATTCTTATAGACACTCAAATTGTTAGATCTTCGAGACAGTCGAATTGGAGAAAAAGGAGCACAATATCTAGCCGAAGCATTACGAAATAATACGGTAATTATCATTTCTTCATATTTCTTATATCTATCTTCCAAATCTAGCAGACATTGACAAAACTGGAATTACAGAACAATAATAGTGGATATTGTAGTGCTGTAGGAGCAGCTATTGGAATACGAAACGATAAAGTAAGATTTATTTTCTGTCTCTTCATCATCGCTTTTGTATACAATTATACCTTTTATTACAGTCACTTATCACATTAGATCTTAGTGGTGAAGGAATCGATGATAATGGAGCACAATACATCGCTGATGCATTACGAAATAATACAGTTACGCATGATGCACCGTCTGTTTTTTTTTCTTTTTATTACTGTTTGTTCTACTTTAAGACACTGAGATCATTGGAGCTTAAAGATAATCGAATTGGAGACATTGGTTCACAATATCTGGCGGATGTGTTACGAGACAACAAAGTAGGTTTCGTTCTCTTTTCATCATAGATATTGATATATATTCCGATTCAAATAGACACTAATCGAACTCGAATTGAAGCGAAATATTGGTGGCTACTGCGTTGCCGTAGGAGCAGCAATCAAAATACGAAACGATAGGGTAATTTAGAGTGAACTCTCATCTATATATACTGTATCATTTTTTTCTCATAGACACTAACTATCTTAGATCTTAGTGGTCAAGAAATAAATCACAAAGGAGCAGAACATCTAGCAAATGTTTTGCAAAATAATAAGGTAATTATCTTTGCTTGCCGTCTCTTTTATTTTCTTGTCTATTCTTCTTTTTCATGATCACAGACATTGAGAGTATTGAACCTGAGTTACAATGAAATCGGTGCTAGAGGTACACAACATTTGGCAGCAATCATTCGGAACAACAAAGTAAACTTATATTTATAATACTTGATACACATTTTTCTCCTTGATAGACACTCATTAAATTAGAACTTCTCGGAAATCATATCGGAGACAATGGATCACAATATTTGGCTTATGCACTAATGAACAACACGGTTTGTTTGACATTCTTAGATCTCTCTCATATCTATCATATTTATTGTCATAGACACTTACTACTCTGGGTCTTCGAGATAATAATATAGGAGATGTGGGTGCACAACATTTGGCTAGTGGAATACGAAATAACACGGTAAATCTCATTCTTTTGTCTCTTTCCTACTTCTATATTCTGAATATTTTCATAGACACTCTGTACAGTCGATCTTAGTTTTAATCCAATCGGAAACGAAGGAATACAACATCTAGCTGATGCTTTACGAAATAATAAAGTAATTATCATTATTTTTTTACCTAGAATATCTTTATCTTTCCTGCATTGTAGTCACCTCCTACAGTATACCTTCAAATGAATGAAATCTTCGCAAGAAACGACCAATCTCTACCGAATGCATTACGAATCAACAGAGTAATTTTCATGATTTTTGTCTAAAACTTCTTAATATTTGCCATTTTACTCTTGTAGACATTAATGACACTGCACTTTGATGACACCGAATCTCGAGATGAATCCGAGAGACAAATTGTAAAATTTGTCCGATGAAATGATGTATTGATACTAACACCGTGATGGTTATTTGGTCATCAGAAAAATGATGGCTTTCTTTTTGATTAAATAAAATTGTATGTTGAAATACGTAACAAAGAATATCTTTGTTACAAAAACATCGAATCTCGTGTGTGCAATTGTGAATACGAAACTATTGTTTGTGAGACAAGGAAGAAGGATGTGGATGTAAAAGAAAGGGATATCCACTTCCAAATTCATGCCTATGTCGTGATCAATGCTTCATCTAGTTTCTCATGGCGTGTTGGTTGATGGAGTAGTTACTGATGCAATTCTTGGTAGACTTCAGTATCGAGATGTTCATATATAGGCATCACATTGTTCAATTCGAAGAGTCAATTGAAATGTTTCAAAATAAACTATGAAGGATATTGAGGGCGTGAGTGTGAATGTGGAAGTTCGTCTTTTGTGCATGATCACACCCACATTCTCAATGAAAAATCTATGAATTCGATTTTCATCGATTTAGATTTTAATTGATTAAGAAGATTAAAATCGATTATCGATGAAAATCGGGTTAGGAGTCAGATGATAAAGAATAATCGGTAAAGTGGATTATTTTTCCATCTGATTTATTGATTTTGATCAATTTCAATCGAATTTTCTGCGAAAAATGGAAGGTCCGTCCAAAAGAATGAGATTTTGCAATCGATAATCAAAAATAATCTTGATTTTCTCATAAATATTTTTCACTGAGAAGTATGTATGATTAAAATCGATTAACAGGTAGCATAGAATTAGAGCAGATAATTTTCATGCAAAAAAAACGGACAACATCTGTTTTAATCGAGTTTTTCCGTCAAGTTTTTGCATGAGAAAGATCTCTATTTAGTTGAATTTCATCTTATCGTTTGCAAACCCGTACAACAGTATAAAAGATTGATCAAAATCGGACTGAAGTCAACTATATGAAAATTTTCACTTAATACGATTAATATTATATGGTGAACAGATATTTGATCAAAAAATATAATATGATTATTTCTATCGAATATATTTAAAGAAACGTTGTAGGAAAATCTTCCAATGATAAAATTGAATTATCAATATTAGATAAAATTTCAAGTATATGGTATTCAGTATGAGGTGTACAAATTATACTGCAAAGCTCAATACAAATATAATATACATTATGATATTTCATACATTCATTCGATGAAATACAGATGATTGAATATACATTGAAAAAAAACGATTTGAATTAAAAACATTATTGAGATTTTTAATTCCTATTTGTAATAGTTTAGAAAATGGGTTAAATTCATTGAATAATATCGAATGAATATTATTAAAGTCCGAAATTTAAGAATATTCCATCAGACACTTAATTGGAATAAAGATAAGAGACTTTTTTATTGAAATAATCAATCCAATAAAATCAATGAGTTAAGTCAAATCTGATCATAAATGATCTCTTCAACATGAATTTCGTTTTTTTAAAAACTTTATATAATTTAGTATATCGTAAAGTTCATTTGAAGTGATCACTTTTTTTTATACTTAAGATTCTGATAAAAAAGTCAATGCGATATTCACTTGTACTATCAGTCAATTTCGTATTGAATTTATTACGTTCCTTTCGTATTATACACTATGAAAAAAAATTTAGAACATAAGTGCCAAAAAGCTCATTCAATGTTAAGATGCGCTAGTTTTTGATCTGTATCAATAGCAGTCAGACCTTATTTTATGAAAGTCTATCCAGAGACAGTGTTAAAGTAGAAGGAAGAAAAACTAGGACTTCCTTTCTCGCAGACATAACCAAAGCACCATCGCAATAGTTGCGTAACCAGGTGGAAATTACAGGTAGCTCATCTACTGTCCTCTAGAAGCATTACCAAAGGGTCTTCGCTTCGTTTACAAACATAGTCAAGTAGGGACTGTTCCCCTCAGCAATTTTTTGTGATTATACTATTATATCGCAAACATCTTAGCAACAGTGTTTTTCTTTCCTGTCCATAGACCATCGTCGACATAACTACGAAACCGAACTCTATTGTCGTATTATTATGAAAGACGATTGAATTTAATATACGTGCCGTGTAAGATTCATTTCAAAGTTCTTATAATATATTCCAATCAAAATCTTTCATCACGGATATATCTTAATAGTACATTAGAATCAACAAATTGGATCTCATATTGCAGAATAATTTTGTTTCTTTGTTTCAATTTGCAATTGACTTCCATTCTTCATCATCATCATATAAGACGTTTTGTGATAGGAGTCTATCAAGAGTAATTAAATATTGTGAATTATCAGTTTGTATTAAAAGTAATGAATCTTCATTTATTGTTTAATATTGATTTCGATAATATAATGAATCATGTTGACGATCAAAGTAAATTTATTATTTGAATAATTCAAAAGATTGAATAGATATTCGTATGTTTGCTTTATGAAACCAATATATTGATCTAATTGAAAGAAATTTTTATTAGTTATTTGATTTATTAAAAGATAAGTTATATTAATTGCATTTATTCTATTAAAAGAATTTTTTACATGAATATTTATTGGTTTTTGTTATATAAATGATGATGAACGATATGAATCATTTATACAAAAACCAGAATAAAATTCATTTTCAAAACTAAAATCAACATTTGTCTATGATAAATCATTCGAATATTCAATTTCAGAATTAATAATAAATTCAGTTAGATTTTATACTTCATCATTTTTTGCAATAAAACGATCATATCAAAATGAATCACATGGAAAATGTATACCGATATTTAATATGAATACTGTTACAGTAGAATTAATTCTAAAGTCAATTTGCAATGTATCAATTACGATTAAGCTTATAAGGTAAATATATGAACAAAAATCAATCAATTGAAAATAAACGATTTCGAGAATCTGTTTATTGGCTCAATCAAGAAAAGTCTTGTTGATTTAAACCCTAGAAAAAGCAATTTATCAACTTTAGGGATCTCAAATTGGCATTCCCCATCCAAAACTTGTTTAATGGAGAATACTGTTTAATGTGTGTGAAAAATTTTTGATATCTTGGATATAAAATTCAATACCTGAACTTATTATGCAAGTCTTCGTAATCATATATTGATGAACATTTGATCCCGGCTTTTTAATTTAAAATTGTCATATGATTCAACTTATTGGTTCGATCATTTCTCTTGATTTTTCTATTACATTTATCAGGATGCCTTTTATCGGTCTCTTAGAAGTGTAATGCTTGTAATAACACTTAAAGTAGCGAGATATGCGTTTGAATTCACATCAGATTCGATTGTTCAGGCGAATGATATATTCATGTTTTTGTGGTTTGGTTTCATTTTCAATTATTTTATCGTTCTTTATTTGCTTTCTATATTTTATGTCGTCACTGGATAACCATGAGATTTAATATAATTAAAGCATATAATAAAAAGAAGAAGACAAAAAGTTTTATTATTCAATGTCTATTTGATGATTATGATTTTGAGAAAACTTAAAAATAAATCTAAAAATAATAACTATTAGTCATTAGATTTATATCTGTTTTTGGCATAAGAATTTTGATATGAAGTTCAATTTTCTCGACATTCAATTTTGTGAACTAAAGCATTGCAACTTAAGTTCTTATAGTAATAAGAGGTTTTTTTTTTATTGATTTTCTACTTCGTCTCGTGAGTAATCCTGATCATCAAAAAAGTTCAATCTATCGGTCGTGATAATAAAACACTAATATTCTTACTTGTTTCATTAGATGAAAGATACACAAAATATCAAAGTTAAAGAATATCACAAATCTTAAAACTTCAAAACTCATGCAATCGATTGTTGTCCTCATTATTTCAATAACGAGCAAAACATACTAATTAACATCTTACGAACAATATGTTCATACTTGCATAGGAAAGTAAAAGGAACAATATATTGTTTGTTATGTTTAACATAGAATATCTAACGAGGCAACATCCCCAAGTGTTTATTTGCTTTTCAATGGGAACTGATTACGTCTTATAGATCTTAATAAACTACATGTATGCCTACAAAAAAACAAAAACAACCCGTTCTTATTTATGGTGTTCCTGAAGAAAAATCGTACGTCTTTGAATATTTCAGAGAAAGCTCACCAAAAAAAAAAAGTTCGATATTTCCTGAGAAACAGACGATACACACAAACTATTTTTTTTTATAGACATAGTTGATTAAGATCTATAAGATGTACTAAATGTTGAATCAAAAGTGAATTGACACTTCGAAATGTTCTTTTGTGAGTATCGTACAAAAGATGTCTATAATTTTACTTTGAAGAATTTTTGCATAAGATTTTTATTCCTTTCTTATCATCATTATTCCTAATTAATTTAAAATTCATTGAATATTTTTTTTCGATTTTTCATTTTATGAAATTTCAAATATTTATTTGATTTAATGAATTTTTTTCATCAAGTATTTAGGCCTATCCAAAATTCATGGCTGAAGTACTTTATTTCCGAAAAGAAAGCTTCAACAAACTTTCTTTTTATATGTAGTGATAGTAAAAATAATGCTCTAATTTTCTATCATATGTGACAGTTATACTAACGAAAAAAAGCCGAGTGGATATTTTTTGAATCACTTTTAATAGAAACAAGATAGAGAGTTGCGATTTTCATCATTGGAAAGTGGAAATGAAGATGCGTCGAATTCGTATATTATAGTTTTTTTTTTGACATGAATTTTTTAAAGTTTTCAATTGTTAAGTGTGTATTCAAATCGCCAATGGAAGATCTACAAAAGTGTACAAAATTCAAAGATTTAGAATTTACCATTCAGGAGTTATCGGTATTCTAGTCGAAGCTCTAAATGATTAATCCAGCAATTTCTGTGAAAAATTTTTTTTTTGCGACTTCTTTTTTGACAAAAAAACCATATTTTTCAATATTTAGAAATTTGATTAAACAAACTTCAGACAATATACAAGGAAACCTTGTAATATATGATTCGATTCATCTTCATTTTCACTTTTCAACGGTGAAAATCGCAGTTCTCCACCTTGTTTCTATTGAAAGTGATTCAAAAAAATATTCACTCGGCTTTTTTCCCGTTAGTATAACCGTCAAATATGATAGAAAAAAAACAGACCTTATCGAAATTTTATTATTATGATATTAGTTGAAGAATAATGAAATACTATAGAAAAATAGAGCATTATTTTTAATATCACTACATATAAAAAGAAAGTTTCTGCAAGTTTTATATACGGAAATAAAGTAATATTTTCGTGACTACTTTTGGATATCCCTCAATAAATTTTGAGTTCTGACAAATATTTAAAATTTTTATCGAAAACTGTAAAGCCTAAATTCTATAGCCTTTTTTTTTCAAGTTTGAACTCATTACAACATAATGCAGGTTGAGAAGACCCTCATTTCAGGCTATAAACTTAAAATCCTCAGATGCTTCCTTCAGGAAGATGTGAGTATCGCAAAGGCTAGAAATTCTGTCGCCTCCCACAAAACTCTGTACTTCATTTTTTCAAGCTTCACTTCTTTTATAACAATCACGATCACATTCGACTTCGTCATTTTTTTTTTTCTTTCAAAAATATCGTTCTTGGAACTCAGAAGAAGCTAAATATTGAAATCATTGCCAAAAAATTGTTTTCTTTTCAATGATACTAATTTTTAAAAGGCTATTGAATTTTATAGAAACAACAATTTGAACCCGACCGGACATACCGTATGGAAGAAAATTTCTGTTTTTTGAATTATTATAAATTATCTTTTATCGTACATATAAAAAACTATTCATAAAAGATTAATAAACGAGATTACGACCTAAAAGACAGGCTTTTTTTTTAAGACAGAGGTTCTCAAAACTAAACTTTTTCAACGCTTATACAACTTGGCACGGTTCTAATTTTTACAACACTTAATAGAAAACATTTCAATATACATAATCTTGACATTGATAAAAATTTCTATTTTAAACATGCATATCCAAGTACATATTTTTCTCTATCTGTCAATTTACAAGTTAGGCTTCTATCAGTTTTCATTCGAACACAACAGGCCTCGCACATTTATGTGGATACTTTTTTTTTAGTACGACAATTTAACAATAAAATCGTGTATTTCTTTAATTACAAATGAAACCTATTGTCTTGTAAAATTAAGTTTTCATATGAATTTAATAATTGAGAATTATATTTTACAGCAATTCAAAATAAATCTAACCTCTTAAAATTCACAGTATATAAAGCACAATTATTTAGATCTGTCAACACTTCATACATCTGGTATCCATTGACAGATTGGCATTACTGTAACCCATATCATGTCTTTTTTTTTCCTCATTTTTTATACCATCCATGTTGATATTCAATGTAAAACAAAAAAATACATGAACATTTTAATAAATATGCATTTGAAAATCTCTTGTATATATATATATATATATATATACACTCTTAAGCTTCATTGATTTAGATAAGACAGATTTTGCATCTCTCCCTTTTGATAGTATTGCATAGCACTCGCCATCGCCATGAGAAATCCATCACTCTCATCATCATCATCACAGTACGACCACATTTGTTTCGTCTCTTTTCTATTCCTCTCGTTTTTATGACTGCTTCTTGCCCGAGAAGCAATTTGCTATAAAGGCAACAGCAATGATAGAATCAATAGACAAAAAGAATGTATGCATCCGTCTGCTCGCATACAACCATCCAATGCACAGCGTCTAATCTATCAATCGGCCTGTATGTGCGTAGAAGGAGAAAGAAACGACGAAGCGCACGCACGCACACATAGACGCAACGACGCACATAAGCATTCGTCGTCCGTCGACGGGAATAAGCAAACGAAGAAAGGAAAAGCATTATAACGGCTGCCCTATGTTTTGTATACGGAGAAAAATGCCGGCGTTCATAGAGAGAAAGAAAGAAAGAAAGACAGAGAGAGAGAGAGAGAATAAGAGACGAGAGAGAGAAAGAGCAAGCAATGTAAAAGCGCTTGCTTCAGTTGTTGTAGAGCACACATACATATAAACGTCGACGTTTTTACATTGAAACTAGCGCCTCGCTAAACAGTTTCTTTCGACTTCTATCGCCCTCTCTTTTTTTTTACCCGCCAAAGCGAAGTAAGCATAGAATTTTTAACTTGTTTTTTTGAAAATCTTTAATTTTACTTCTAATATTAGATCAATTAATAATGCCACGAGCATCAAAACAAAAAGATCCAAATGCACCAAAACGTCCATTATCAGCATTTTTTATTTTTTCACAAGATGAAAGACCTAAAATAAAATTACAAAATGCTTCATTATCGGTTGCTGATGTTGCTAAAGTTATTGGAGAAAAATGGCGTGCTGCACCTGATGATTTAAAACGTAAATATGAAAAAGCAGCTAAAGAAGCTAAAGAACGTTATGAAATTGAATTACAAGCATACAAGAAAACTGGTATATAAATATATATATAATAATATTAAATGACTTTTCACAATAACAAGATTCTTTTTTATTATAGCTGAATATAGTCAATCGAAAGCTCGAGCTTAAAAAAAATATCATCGAGAATGAACATTTCATTTATTCATTTAAAAATATACATTGTTCTCTCTCTGTTTTTTTTTCTCTTTCTCATTGTGTAGTATTATTATTGTTGTTGTGTGCATGTGTTTCATTTTTTGACTGTATTGTACAGATAAATAAACGAATGTTTACTGGGTATTGATATAATATGCATGCTTTTTTTTTGTTTTTTTTTCTGTTGTTGTTGTTAAAAAATCTATAGATATGTGTTTGTCTATTTTTGCTTTATCTCTAATGAAATAAAATGTTTCTATCTTATAGATAGATTAAAAATAAGAAAGTTGTCTAAAAATCATTCTTAGGGTACAATATCTATGAGTGTTTGTTTGATCAGTACATACAATAATAATAATCCGTAATTATAAATATATTTTTTACCTTCTATTTTATCGATATGAAAACACATTGTTTTTATCTGTAGAGAAAAAAAAATGATCGTTTAGATATTTTATTCGATCATCAACATATATAAAGATTTTTTTTTACAATCAAATTATTACACGAACTATGGTCTTAACTTTATTTTATCATAGAAACTGATTGTAAAATGAATCATTTACAAAAAAAATTTTTCCAATGTACTGTCTATTTTAAATATATATCAATAATTTAAAACTATATTGTTTTAACTGTCGCTTAGAGAAACTCGATGCTATCGAGCTCTCTCTTCCTCATAAAATAATGGATTGAAAAAAAAAAAGAAAGATTAGCCTAGAACACATGATTACTAAAAATGAAGTTTATTTTAAGATTTTCAATGTAATAAATCATATGGCAATGAATATAAGACAAAATTAATGGAATAAAGCATTTGATGGTTTTTTTTTTGCAAAACACAAAATTTCATTTAGTATTGTTCGATATGACAGGTGTTTTCAATTATTAGGGCCTTCAACTCTTTTAAATCTATCTGCGATCAGTTACATTCTAATTGGATCACAATTTCAGATCTGTAGTGAACAGGTTATACTAAAATTTTTAGCTTGATACGATAATGTTTTCAGAAGATATTTGTCAAACAAGGATTAAAATTAAGTCATTTGATAGCTCTAAATTCTCAGTAGATCTTTATTCTATATACTTAATGCTTTATTTTTTATTTGAAAGAATATGTCAGACTGGAGTGACTTTTCTTTTAAAATTTTTACTTTTTATTGACAAGTTCAATACGTCAAATGATCATTTATTTAGGGAAGTACATTAATAAAAAAAAAAAGCTTATTTCAAAAACAAAACAGGCACTGCAGTTTAACATGCTCTTGCAAACAAAAAGAAAAAAACCATGAGTTACAATAAAACCCTTTCGAGAATTCTGGGATGCCCAATCCGAAAAAGATTTGTCGCTTTTGCTGAGAAAAAGAAACATATTTTTCAAGCAGAGGGTGATAAAAATTGTTGGAAAAACAATCATATTGTTTGTGAAAAATCTGACATCAGGTTATTCTCCCATACATTTATCTTATTTTCGATGAAATTCTGATGGAAATAGATTATCTTTCAGTGGAGACTTAAATTAAATGTTACAAGGAACATGATTATTTGTATTGAAGTTGTTCGTTTAAATCTTCTTCGAATTAAAAGATACAAAATACAAAAACAAAAAATTATTTACGATGTTAAGACTCCATCAGAAGAGTGTTAAAGTTAATAAAAAATTAAACATATTATTTTAATGAGAAGTAAGTGCGAAGTCATAGTACAGAATCATCAATAAAGAATGCCTAGGTAAAAATCACATTTTCCCATCCCTTCACTCTCTGTCCTTTGAACGTCGAGTTTCTAAAGTTTTTCTAGCAAGAGTCTATTCACTTTCAAATATAATGTCATTTTTTTTTTAATTAAACGAATAAAATATCTGATTTATTCGTTGATGATATGTCATAGAATTCTGAGAAGATACTCATTTAAAAATGCTGATCAAAACTAATTTAAGTTAGGAAATGCTTAAAAACCGACGAAAAAATTTGAATAAATGTCAAGATGCGTCTGACCTTCTCCTCTCCTTGTCCAGTTTTTCAGACTCTCATCCACCATTTTTTTCTAGATGTCGTTTATGAATGGTTACTAAGCGATTAAATCAAGTATTACAAAGGTATGATTACTTGAAACAATGAAATTTAATTAGATAATTAATTACACTCAAAACGTTGAACAATAGCAAGAGACTTTTAGATTTATGGATACATTTTAATCTAAATATTAAGACTTTATAGATAATTATGAAGAGTATTAATCCCGATAGCATTTTTTTTTTCGAATTTTATATTAAGTTTTTATTTTTAATATATATTTGAAAATAGATTATTGTAGCCAATCAAAAGAATAAAATATATGCAAATGTAAGATTTTAGAATGATCTTTGATTGTATTTGAAATGCTGAATAATCATCGGTGATACTACAAAAGAAAATCATAAAATATATATGCATAAATATCCAATCCTGTTTAAACAAACATGGTTTTAAATTGATAAATAATATTTAACATATAATTTCTAAGTATATTTATTTGAAAATAGGCAAATAATGTAAGTGTTTGAACAATAGACATCCATAACAAACAGAACGATTGATAAGTAAAAATACATTTTGAAATGTATTAGTAGAATAAGAAATCTGAATATTTGATTCAAATATATAAACACAAGTATGATTTCCGTTTATTTCTGATCAAAATAATATTGTAATTTTCATTTGAAAAGAAAAAATTGAAACCATACAGTAAGATGAATTTTCAATAATGAGAATACCATAGTTCTTTATACAATAATCTGTATTTATCTGTGCAATTTTCTTTGAATTGTTTTTTTTTCCAGTGAAAGATTAATAGGAACTTTTCAATTTCTATCTATAGATTTAAATCATTGTCAATGAATTGCTTCATTCACTCCTTGTATTGACTGTACGAACTACTAAAATTGTATTACTAAAAGTGATATTTTCTATAAAACAAATCGATATCTACCCAAGACAAGAAAATACGGATCGTTTCCAATTGGAATATTCACACTAGAAAAATTCGACCACTGATCTGTTCATCGGATTCCTTCTTCTATGTTCCTATCATCTTTCCGACAGGAATCTGTCGAAAACTCATGTATCCCGGTGCCGAAATCATTGACTTGGATAGTTATATTTACGATGATTAAACATCAGTGAAAATTTTTATATTGGAATATTTGATATAATTGTTCAAAAATTTGATAAAAATTTTTCTTAGCTATATGATGAATAGATATAGACAAGATAATCCCGACACTAGGATCAACACTTTTTCATTGAGAACGATACTTTTGCTGCTTCCAGTGGAACCAACAAACAACAATGATTGGTCCCGCTTGTTTTTACTTCTTTAGTAACATAGTGCATGCGTATGTGTATCATTTTTGTAACATAGTTGACATTGTAATTCAAGAATATGATCTGTATGTTAGTGATATAACCAGAAAAAATCGTCGAGAGGAGTCAATTCCTTGATGACATCTCTAAAGGAACCTCAAGGCTTTTTATCACTGGATCGCGATCATTTGTAGGAATAGAGGACCTTCGTCTGGTTATGTTATTACTGTCTGTGAGGGTGTGTACTAAATCAAGTCTTGCCATATTGAATTCTATCTGATGAATATTTATTTGAAGGACTAGACTTAAGTAATTACTTGATACATATTGGAATAATTCGTGCCTTGAAATCTGATATCTTTATTAATCAACAAAATTAATTCAATTACTTCTATTTATTTATTTATTTATTTATTTATTTATTTATATTTTCTAATAGATATAACAGATTTTTTTAATTATTCTTCCATTTTAAAGAAATTTATTGATATATATTAGTATTTATAATAACATAGACAAAAATATAATTCTTCAACTTTTTTTTTTTTTTGTTAATACAAGTGTTGTAGCAATAGGTTCATTTAATTGAATTTATCAAACATTTTTCGGTGTTCAATTTACTCAGTATGTGAATGTCGCTGTTGCTACTGCTATCTACATTTATAATTCATTGAATAGTAACAAATTGAATGTGTACATAACCATTCTTTTCTTTTTTTTTTTAATTTACACAATCTACAATTAGAGTGGATTGTGTACATGAGAATTAAGTATGACCTGTCATCAAAAAAAAAAAGAAAAATTTCTTTTCTCCACCTTCTATTTTAATTTCGACACAGTGTTCAATCGTTTTCTTTTATTTATTCATATTACACTCTTGAAAATTAATCTTTCATATTATATTTGAAACATAAAAGACCAGGTTAATATCTATCAAGGATGTCTAATGTATACAAATATAAAGTAATCTTTTGTGAGATGTTCTTATCTATCCACTTGATCTGGTCATTTACGACATAAAATCATGAATATACATGTGTATATATGTATTTGTCTCAAGACGAGACATTCAATCGTTATATATATATATATATATATATGTATGTTGAGTAATATGAGATATTTCTTCGTCTCTAAAATCTTCTTGAGTGAATGTGTGTTAATGGATTTAGATTGTTATAGGAAGATACACTTAAGTTTGATTCTTTTTTTTTTCATGTTCTTTCTAACATCTTTTCTTGTTCAATGTCAATAGATTAACGGCGGCATTCTATGTCTATCCTAAAAGCATTCGATGCTTTGTACTTCCTACACCACCCTTTCTTTTTTTTTTTTTTTACTCAATTGAAAACATATGCCCGGAAGATGTGACTCTGAAATTCTCGTTTGTATACATATCTTGACACTCATTCTTGAGAAATGATAAAGTTTATATGTCAGCAAGAGTCTCGACGAGTGTATGTGAGAAAGCAATACATTGACACATTTATCAATAGATATACACACATAAGGATAGACATATTTTCACATTGTATAGAGAATGTCCCTTAACATTGTCGAGATCAATATCCGATTGTTAAGAATATTTGTTTCTTTTTTTAACATACACAATAAATATTTATTTAAATAGTAGAACAACGACAAATATCTAATCTTCTGTTGATCATTTAAAACTATTTTTATATGTGACTATGTATATGTTTATAACGAAGAAAAAAAAAACAACTTGTGAGATAATCCTCGTTGCACTACTCCTCCTCCTCTTTCTTCTCCTACTGTCTATCTTTATTTCCTTACGTATTTCATTATTATTATTCCACTACTACTACTAATTGAAGTAAATATGTAAGTTTAAATAAAGACAAAAAAGAAAAGAAAGTGATGATCTTCTTACGTAAATCTCTAATGAGTATGTAAACTAATGATCATAATCTTAGTCTTCAATACTAATAGACAATGTTTTAGTAGACAGGTAATGAACATAAATTTCTTTTCATGATGTAACTTATTTCTATACAATTTCAATTAAACTTTTTTGTTTTGTGTCATCGTAATCGTTGTCTTTACTATCACAAGAAAAAAAAACAAATTTCATTTGATTATACTGTTCTTTATCATTATATATTAAGTTTTTTTTTTTTTGTTTTTACATATAGAAAAGAAATGCTTACAACAAGCAAAAAAAAAAAAAAAAAAAAAAGAAAAAAGATTAGAATATCTGTTGATTATACTCATCATCATCATTATTTTGTGGACAATAACTTGAATAAAAATGTTGATCAATTAAATGCAGATGAAAATCTTTTTTTTTTCTCGTTTTTAACCATAGATTAAGTATCGATGAAAGTGTTCTTTGTTTAATATTAAATTTAGACCAAATTGAACGAAATAAAAATCCATGTAATGGACATGATGGTGCAAATATTGATATACGATTACTTGATTGACGAAGATTATCAAGAAGTTTTAATGAAAAATCATATGAATTTATATTAATATTATCAAATTGTAATTGTGTTAAATCAAATAATGATTGTATAATAAATATTTTAACTCTTAAAGGAAATAATTTAATAGCTTCACTACCTAATAAACATTTATAATGTGGTTTTAATTGACATAATTTTGATATTTGTGTATTCCAATAGATCATACCTTGATTTATTTTTGATATACCATTTAAATTATTTGTATAATCAATAAACCAAGCTGAATCAATAATAACACGTAAATCAATATTTAATGAAAATTTTCTTAATAAATCAGGTAAATTTAATAATAAACCAAGACCACCAGCTGAAAAACCAATAAATATAATTTGTTTTGAATTTAAAAAATAATTATGTTGATGAAATATAGCATGAAATATATCATAACCATGTGAATGAGTTTTATTTGATGAACCAGACCATAAATCTGATGAACAATATGGTACATAAATTATATTAAATTGTTTAAATGATTTTAAAATTCCTTTAAATAAATTTTCTTTATTAAAATTATTTGATGTTATTAAATTAGGTGAATATTGTCGACGAAATTCACATGATTCATTTGAATAACAAAACCAACCACCATCAAAATAGATTAACCAACGAGAATTATTATTATTATTATTATTTGTTAAATGTATATAATAAGAAGCTATACTATTATCCATACAACGTGCTTGTGAATAATTTATTAATAATATACGTTGAAAATTTTTATTCAAAGATATTTTTGTTAAAGATAATGATGGTAAATGATTTTGTTGTTGATAAATAAGTGTTAAAATAATTAAACATGGAATAATTAAACAAAGAAATAAAATAATTATTCCAATTTCAATTGAATAAAATTTATGAGATGTTTTTATTTTAATTAATTCTGAACTTGGTATTGATGATGATATCGATGATGTCATGATTGAATATGAATAAGTAATTTTGACTTTATGTATATATATATATATATATATATCGAATTGTTCTCTTTCTTTTTTCTTCTTCTACTATTAGTGAAGAGAGAGAGGAAGAGAGAGAGAGAGAAAAAAATAAGAGAAAAGAAAATGATTAGTGATGGGTAGCAGAACTAAATATTGACAAATCAACATGGAAATTTGAAATATATTCAACAAAAAAAAAAAAAAAGTGAACAACAATTCAATCATCATCACTCCATGACATATATGAACAAATAAGTATGAGATAGTTTGTTGTTAAGATGCAGATGTCTGACTGTGATTTACTCTGAGCTGTCAAACTCATCACATACATATATCTAATCTGTCTATTTAACCTGTCGTCTGAGAAAATTGTAATGTCAATCAGATCATTTTATTGAGAACAGAACGAATTATTCAATAAATTTTAATCGATATTCTAAGCAACAGCAGGAAGCAATGTCAGATATTCAAGGATAGATAACAATATGTTACCATTCATGATTAATAATTCTACAATCATATGCATATAATTATTTCATCTATTTTAAGTTTATGCATTGATTCATGTTATGTTTTTTGAAGAAAAATATAGTGAGCAGAAGTTTGAAATCAAGATTTTGTGGTTTCCTCCTCGTCACGATGAGGGAGAGGAGGAGAATCCTAATGATCATTGGATACGTTTTCATAGCAACTGAGGGCAACAGGTGTCAAACTTATTTCCCAGAATTCCTCAGCAAGCAAAAAGGGCATTAACAACAAGACTTATACTATTTTAGAACATAATTAGAATACGTTTGTGATTTTTGCGCAGATGAAAATTTATGTTTAAGATGTTAAGGAGGATGGGTAATACTGTACGAAATGTAGAAATAAAAAAGACATGTGAGTTCACATTTTAGGCAAAAATGGGCTACGCTGACAAAGTTTTTCAATGATATGTTCAAAAAAAATATGCTTATTTATATTAGTATTAAGACTGTTAATAAAAACTTATTTGATTTTTTTTACTAATCAGATCATTTTATCTTGAAACCGAAATACTAGCTTATATAATACTAACTATTCTAATAGTGCTTGAATACATTATAATACATAGATTCATAGTAAAAAGAAAACATTCAAGTGTAAATAAAACCAACTGTAGCATTTACTTTTGAATTTAACAGAGTACTGTTCATTTCTTAGTATAGAATTACAGAATAGTGACATTTGCATGATCAAAATATGATTAGTTTTAGAAGGATGATCAGATATATTATAAACAGAATATGTATGATTGCAAAGATAGTTTACATGTTAAATTTAAATGATCATTATCAAACGATCATATGTGTATTGTCGTATTAATAAATGGACTTTTTAACTGTTCATTGTGATTTTATCTATCGCATAATCAAAACGAACAAATCATTCGAATTAAATATATTATTGTTGTCATCATGTCAAATATGATTTTTGTTTTATAAGCTATGTAATCGATTCAAAATTTTTGATATTTGCTAAACATATTGATCCAACACGCAACAAATAACTCTCTCATATTTTACTCATTGATATCTATTTTTGTTTTTTTGAATAAGAATTTCTTTCTTATGTGAATCAATTTGTTTTCCCATTAGATCTAGATATTATAATATAAAATTATTTCAATAAAAATTTTAATATTCTTCTATAGATTTTATCACGCTTCAGTAGTTAAATTATCGACTTTTTTTAAATATTCTAAACTTAATTTTTTGTTCGTATTATCAAATTTGGACTCTAGATGATCTCTTCGATCAGATTTTCGGACACATTTCACGTCCAACAAAACCGTTATAATATAATCATACAATGCCGTTCGCAAAAATAGTGTGTGTTCTCTTTCTCGAAATACTTGAGACATCCTAACAGTGCTCACTGAGAATTGACAGCATGTAATAAATAGAAAATTATTTGACATTGTGATTATGTCTATATAACCAGGGAGTAACCTGATGTCATTGTTCATCTTTTATTCTTTCGATTTAACGTATTCATTTTACATATTTTTATTTGATTAACGATGGAACATATTGTCGAACGAATTCGAACGCCTGTTACTCTCGATTGCTAAAGTCTATAATGAAGACCTGTGTTGCTATGGCCTGTAATGGAGAGGAGAGCCGCAAAACTTCTACTTAAAAGTTACACTTACTATTTTCTTCGAAAATATATGTGAGTTCTACAAAAGAAGAGAAAGTTACATGTGGATATTCGTTATGGAACATATCAACTCAGTATCTTTTCCGAGATGGCATCGGGAACAGAAAAAAAAAATTTTTTTTAATGATAATTTTTAATGACATCAATGAACTAGAACATGTCATTTGTTATATTTTATATTCGATTTACTTCACTCTTATACAAGACTATTTGATTTATAGATTGTATCGTGTAACAGATGATTAAATCATAGTACGTTTCTATCATTTGTACAAATTTTGAGAAATCGTAAAGAAGAAAACGTGTTTCAATATATGGACAAAAATGACCTTCTATAAATTTACATTGGCAAGAACATGATTGACGAATGAATACATTCAATTTATTATAAAAATCTCATTGTCGAGTGACACTTACGTGAATGTGGCTTAATCTTTCAATGTAGTACCAACTTTATTGCATATCTGCATAATATTTTTTCGAAAAAAAAATTAAGCGAATGCTTCGATAAGGTTGGACAATAACCTTTATAATTCAGTTTTTCATACCAAAATAGAGATGAACAAATATTTTATTTATCTGATCTCAATACCAGTTGGTAGACCTGCAACATAATGTGCACTTTTTGAATAATTGTCAACAATCTGGAAAATATTGAAGACGTCAAAGACATACATTGCGTAAAATTCCTGCAATTATTGCTCGATTAAACAGTAGAAAACTTGAGGTTTTAGGAAGCAAAATCTTAAAGATAAATATTTGTATAGATTCTGAGTTTACCACATTAGTTCTGGTCCCGAACATTTCTCAGCTAAGCACGAATATGTTCGAAGAATACAATTGTAGTAAAATTACTTATACATTGATGAAAAAATGTTATTTGGAAAATTGCAAATGAAACTCTTGAGATGTATTTTACAAGTTTATTGTGCTTTAAGAATTGAATCAAGTCAAGTATCTTGAAAATAATTTTTCAAAGCTATCGAGTGACCATTCTTCCTTAATGAAGTCATTTAGAATATGGGAATTTTTTCGAACGATATAATCAGTCAATGTCTTTAAGTCAAATTGTCCATAGTAGACTTTGAAAAGTTTCTTTGATTATGTTTGAAATATTTTCTTTGATTATGTTTGAAATA
>CAJNOL010000626.1:36309-49876 GCA_905250125.1 Rotaria sordida | reverse complement strand
TGTTTGAAATATTTTCTTTGATTATGTTTGAAATATTTTCTTTGATTTTTCATCAATAAATTCATAGCAACAATAAAGAAGACATGTTTTGATTTTGTTCGTTTCATGTAATATTCAATCTATGGATATTTCTTTATATAGACTAAAAGATGACTGTGCATTGACTTGATCAAACCAAACGACAATTTCAATGTGAAGAATCAAGTATGTCATAAAGAATAAGACAATTTATATTTCATGATTTTCTCAACTATCTTTTATTATAAAGAACAATTTTTAGTAGCACAGGATTCATGTTTCAATTCTTTACAGAATGCGAAGGAAGAAAAAACCCACACGCACACTCTCAACTCACTCACATTTCGCGAGAAGAACAATTGAAAATTACTCTACAATACAATTGATCTTTCGTCGTTTTGGGTGGCTGTCCGTATTCGTAGATATCGTGGCAACGTTCAATTCGTCTATTCGAGTTCTCATATTTGAATAAGTTTCGGTATGGTTCTGTCCGTCGTCGATTGGCAAATGCTGAAAATCCACTAGGTGTCAAAATACTTGTGTGGCATTCTCCTAATGCATAAAAATCGATAATTACTTTAAGAAATCCGCGAACAAGATGAGTAGCATTAGTTGGACGATCAACATGAAGGATTGGACCAGGTATTGTTATAGTTTGGTTTGGAAATTGGGAAACTATTTTTGACACTTCTTGTTCAGAATCGCTCGTAACAAAAAGTCGTGTACGTTGCATTTTTCGTAAATTTGTTCTATTCAAGAAATCTATTATATCTTCGACGGCTAAATCTCGATCTTGTAAACGAACATCTAACGGATTGGACGGGTTCCATCCCATGCGTAAATGTATACAAGTGAGCGTGTAGCCATTTTCAATAATTTGAAAAATCGGTTTTAATGCATTGACAACTTCAAGACTTGGTTGGAATAGAATTTCGAATAAGAAAGGAAATAAACTATGCAAGGTCAGTTTTTCTGAAGGTATATTGAGCAAGAACATGGCAATTATTTTATTATTTCGAATAACAGGATTTCGAAAAATATCAGAAACCAAATCCTTATTTGTAGATATTTCTATGTCATCATATTTTGCCCAACTCTCAATGAATTGTGTATTTTGAATTTCATTCACAAACTTCCGTCCATCATCCATAGCATGGATGAATTTGTGAGAACGAATCAAATTCGATGTTCTACTATCGAGCGTCCAGTTGTACATATTAGGCAATAAATAATTTTTGAGATTAACTGGATGAGTCATATCAATTATAAATTGACGATCAGAAACTAATGCTAAAACAAAGCACGTGATAATTCCACGAAATCGATCACCCAGGCCACCGCAGAACCAACGACATTTATAGATAAGCCTTCGTTCATTATAGTTGCGAGATGTAGTCCACAAAGAATTTATATTTATAGAATGGTAGGCATCTTGCAATCGTAGCCATCTGAGCCTATTCCTTCGCATAAAGTTGGATTCTAAGGGAATAAATATGTTAGAAGAGACAACTCTATGTTCCCATTTGGATGATAATCGTACAATTGAGATTGATTGATATAAGAATAAGCTATATAAAAATACCAGAATACTTCCAGTTAATATTACTATGAAACGGCGCGAATTCGACATTTTTTACACAAGTGAAATTTTATATTATCTACAATCATGCAAAAAGATCTTATGGATTCTCACGGAGTAAGCTCAAACACACCTCCTTTAGGGTAAAGAGATGATATAGTCAGGGTTATAGTAGTAGTCAAGGTGTGCTAAATGTAATGTAGCAAATCTAATCTTATGAAGCATCGATACTACAGAGTTTCTAGATCATTATGTTACTTGAATGTATTATCCATCTCAGCACATGCCAAAATAGTTTTGTGTAAATATTCTTGGATGTCGATCAGGCACATAATGAATTATCCATGTATGTTGCGTACTGCTAGGAAGTTCTCGTTGCATCTTTTTCTATATAGGAATTTACGATGAAACAATAAGATGCGACTAATCAATCAGACTACCAATAAAAAAAAACTCGTAAAAATGCGTCGAAGTTTTAACGAAAATAAAATCGTCAAAATGTATGATTTTTACGATTTCAGTTTTATTTAAAGAAGTTTAATGGATTTTTATGCATTCGATTTTTAAATAAAGTGGATCCTTACTGAGAAAATTCATATTCCATAGATTTGGGTTGCTTAAAGTATAGTTTTGATAAATCCTTAATTATTTCAATCTTGTTATCATCTCGTAACAAACGATTTATTAGTTTAATTTTGATCTATTGAAACCTATATCAAATTTTTAGAATTATTTTGAGTACTAAATTTGATATGCATTTTAACAGATCAAAATCAAACTAATCAGTTATTTGTTGCAAGATGATAACAAGATTGAATTCTTATAAGAATTCATCTAACCTATTCGTCAAGCAATCTAGACATATCGAATATGATTGTTCTCTCTAGGAATACACTCAATTCAAAAATCGAACGTTTAGTAATATGTAAAGATATACGATAAAAATCATTCTAACTACAAGAAGTTCATCTAACCACTACACGTTCTGTGAAAGTATCATATGTAAAGATTCGTTTAATAGATTTTGGGCCATTTTGAGTTCTACGGTACTTGTAGAATATACAAAGTTAGATAGACAGAAAAACTATATTTTAACGTCTAAGATATCATCCAAAATTTACTATACTCCATTGATACCATTATTAAGTATGTTATTGAAAAGTATGCTACATTTATTTAATAAATTGTTTTTCTACTCTTTTTATTAAATCTTACTCTTTAACAAATATCTTCTATATCTATTCAACTTTGTATATGCGGAAAACACAGAAAAGAAGTGAAAATGGAGAGGAAACTTATTAATGATATCTAACTATCGCAATTCGTTTCTTTCTTAACTCTACTGATGTGAATAGAAACACTAAAAAAGTAAGTGACAATATAATTTTGCTCTAATCATCAAATAGAAAGACTAAAGCCTAACATGAAATTAATAGCACTAGGACAGATCATCGCATGGACAAAAAGTTGCAATATTTCATTATGCTAGATATTTCTATATCTGAAGTCGACTTCTTAAAATATGATCTAAGGGCGTCGGGTTTAGAGTGAATGTACATGGTTTAGGGTTTGGATTTGAAATTTGAGTGTTATTGTTGATATAGGTGCAACTGTGGACGTGATTTGAGGACAGCGGCCAATCTCGTGTGAGTTAGGCTGGTTATAACGGTCTGCATTACACCCATCTCCCTTAAATACTTACACGTGCTCCACGTCTACAGCTACATACCAAATCCACACTTATCAACCCCACAGCCACAGTCTAAATTCCACACTCACATCCTACAACCACATCCAAACTCTAAACCATGCACCTGGACTCTAAACTCCAAACTCGCACCTACACCCTAAATTCCACACCCTTAGATCGTGTTTTAAGAAGTCGACTTCAGATATAGAAATATCTAGCATAATGGAATATCGCAACGTTTTGTCCATGCGACGACATGTTTGATCGCTTGAAATGTATCTGTGTTGCCTATGTCAGAGTAAAATATTTCGATCAATGTACTAAAATATTAAAGATCGACTTATATTCAGTCACTCTTTTCGATTGTCGATCTACTAACTATATTAAATCTTAATTGATTATACGGAAAAAATGTCAAGCTATGCATGAATAAAAATGAAACGTTTATGAAGAAAGAATCAGTTACTATAATAAATAAAAGAGAAAAATAACACTGTCATGCAAAGAATAGATAATTGAATGAATGACCCACTCAAACAAATCAGAAAATTAACAGAAATAACAGAGAGATCAACAATATAGAACTGAAGAGAAAAGATGAAGAAATATAGGCTGATCATACAGTGCAGAAGAAAACATGTTAGTTTCTATATTGAAAAGATAATAAAGGCACTTAGTCGTAATATATTAAATCGAGAGGATCTTCTGTTTTATTCCATCTTTTGAAAAGTAGAGTCAGACGAAAAAACCATGAAAAAAAAAATTTTTTTTAAACATATGCAGTAAAATAAACGAAGTTAAGTATGCATCATTCAACCGAAATGTTCTTCGCTTTTTTTTTCATTCTATCTCTATGATAAAAACGCTTGTTAGCGTAGCTTCTTAGGTGCTGAAATGTAGAACTCACATATATTCTTTAATTTTATTAAACTATTACAAAATACGTAAAAAGAAAAATCTCTCGTAGACTACAGTTGTTTTCCAAGATGACCAATCACTATAGTGATCGATCTTATTTATTTGAACATTTTAAACAGAATTTTTTTTGCTTTTTTTTAAATGGATGCTCTATTTTTTGTTTGTAGTGTTGGTACTCGCTCGTTATTTTTAGTTTTTGTATTTCGTTTTTCTTAATTGAACATTGTTATTTTTATAAGCATTGAATTAAACATCAAACAAGGCTGTTGTAAATATTCTTTATTTAAATCCAATTACTAAAGTCTGTACTATGGGCGAAGGGAGGAGGAAGCCGTAAAACTTCAATTTAAAACTTACACTCACCATTTTGTTCGAAAATATATGTTAGTTCCACAAAACGGTGATGCGAAAACTTACAAGAAAATATTTCTTTTGTGTATATATATATATATATATACGATAAGGTAAACGTCAGTAATCGTGAGGTATTGAATCTAAAGGTCATTCTCTTTTATCATTCTGTCTGTATGAAAAAAAGGCGATACAAAAGCCTACGAGAAAATTTTTTTTTGTGTATAAATGCTATAAGGTAAACGTCGGTAATCGTGAGGTATTGAACGTAAAGGTTCTCTTTTATCATTTTGTCTGTATGAATAAAACAGAGCGATGCAAAAGCCTATGAGAAAATTTTTTTTTTGTGTATATATGCAATAAACTAAACGTTAGTAATCGTGACATATTGGATTTAAAGGCTCTTCTCTTTTATCATTCTGTTTGTATGAAAAAAAAAACGATGCAAAAGCCTATGATAAAATTTTTTTTGTGTATGTATGCAATAAGGTGAACATTGGTAGTGGTGAGGTATTGAATCTAAAGGCTCTTCTCTTTTTTCATTCACTCTTCGTGTAAAAAACATACAAGAAGTCCAAATAGCCGGGAGAAAAAATATTTATTTTTATACATAAGGAGTAAGATAAACTCACCTGAGTGAAAGTACTCCTCAAGCGAGCACAACTATCCAGTGTGAGTACTCATATTACTCACGCGAGTACTTGCGGATCACTTTATGTACGCATACGCTGATGAGTATTCGTACGAGTTTTTCTTTAAAGATTTATTCATAGGCATATAGTGTGCCTCGTAAGTCCTTAGATAAAGAAAAATTTGAATATCTCCATTATAGCTCGACCAAACAAGCTCATTTTTTTACCAAAGATAGACGCATGTTCACACTCCACATTCATATGGACAAGAGTATTGAAAATCTTAGTTAAGTATCACTACTGACCTCAATAAGAAAATTTTACTTTTTCGCAGATAGAAAAAAAAACAATATACTTAACAAAGGTTTTCAATAGCCTTACCCATATGGATTTGGAGTGTGAACATGCATCTTTCCTTGGTAAAAAAATAAGCTCGTTTGGTCGAGCCATAATAAAGACATTCAAAGTTTTCTTTGTCTAAGGACTTACGAGATATTCTATTTACATGAGTTCTCAATTTGGTGCTCATGATCGTTTTTTTAGCACAATATTTACCAAAAGACTTATGCATTAGTATACATAACAATAAATTAAAATTATATAACAAAAGAAAATGATGTACTAAAATGAAAAATAGAGAAAAATTGTTTGAATGAATTATTTATTTTATCTTTATCCTCTTCTGATGACTCATTTATATGACTAAGATGAATGATGGCTTGAAGATAGAAAAGAATAATGATTTTTCATTTATTTGTTAAATTCTTCGGTGCGATTAAATTTTTTTTTAAACATATTAATACGGATGTAGATTCGTTTTAATTTGATTTTCTAGATTTAGGCAAAAAATCTTCCATTAAAATACAATTTTTCAGATTGATCGTAAAACGGTATGAAACGAACGACAACAAATGATTGCTATTACAAATCGGTTGGGCGATTTTAAAATAAGTAGATGTGTGAAAAAGACTATACACAAATAAATTTATTCTGTATTTATTTGTTTGTAAATTTCCTCATGAGTCTAGATAGTTAGAAACTGAAAAAAGTCTTTTTAATTTCTTTTTTGTGTAATAAGAAATACTATACGTTTATTTTCTATAGAATTTCTCATTATTGCTGATTAATCTATTATTTTTTCTACTTCATTATATTTTACTGTTCCTGATTTATGTTTTATTGTATTCTCCATCTCTAAAATATAGAAAAAGAAATCTTCATTATTAGAGAAGATAGTTAAATATTTTCTATATTTTTGTACAATAAAAATACAATTTAATTTCTTTTTGAAATATAAAAAAGAAAAAAATAAATAAAGTTGTATTTTCATTACATAAGAATATAGAAAATATTTAACTTTCTTCGCTAATGATGAAGATTTTCATGTCTATATTCTTTGCCTTAGTATATATGAAGCTGATGTCCAATTTATAGTTTTCATTTTGATCATTTTTCTCAAATTTTCATTGTGTGTGCCTGTATTTTTTGTTGATGTTTTAATATTAAATAAAAACTGATGTAGTTCAACGGTACTGACGAAAAAAATATGCTTATGAGTATGTTGCATAGACCAGCAGAGTGCATAGATACTAGATAAGAGTACTCAAAAAACACTCAATATTACACAACGAGCACTCGATTGTCGTACTCAGATACTCGGATTCTAGCACGAGTACGATTGATGAGTACCTTCAATAGGGCAGTGAACTAGGATCTAGGACGAAATATAGAGAAACTAACGGGTATTTCGGAAAGAAGGACTCTCAGTATTTTACTGATATCTCCATCAATTCTCATTTGTTTGGGTTTTGTGTTTTTTAAAGAGATTCGTCTTGAGATGCTCTACAAAATAGTGTATTTTTTATTTATTTAAATGGCGTCCATCATTTTCTAGGACACACGTCAAACGAACAGTCCAAGATGGACACCGTTGTAAAACAACATATTGTCGAATTTTTTTGACTACACGTTTCAGTTCTTCGATGAATGTGCGGCTTGTCCGCGTAACGATCGCCCTAGGTAATTAAAGTGGAAGCCGAAAATTTTGAAAAATGCTCTATACTATTTTGTAGAGGACATTTTTCTCTATCAGAAAATATATTTTATACGCTCTTAATTTCTTAGGAAACAAAAAATCAATGCCCGTACAGTTGTGACATCTTTCTCTAACGTATACTGCCATCTTTATGTCATTTTAAAAAAGTATAGAAAAAAAACTGAGAAAAGTTATAGATTAAAATGTGATGCATATTTTCAATGTTCAAGGTGTGGATCGTTCCTTTGTACGAATAATATCTGTTAAAATATTGGTGGAAGAAAATACGGAAGTCCTAAAAACTTGATAAATTCTGAAAGTGAGTACGTTATCAAATAGGGCTTGTAGTTTGTTTAACTCAAGAACAGCTCAAGTCCTTGAACTGAAATTTTTATACTTTCGGTAACTTTCAATGAGCTATCCGATGACACTGTTTGCTACAGTTCATCTCTACTCCATAGAGAAAAGAGTGGTAACGCACTCACATGATCATCATATTTCCATAGATTACATTTCGGATTTCAAAATAAACAAAACCATTGTTTAATAGTGTAAACTGTTTTTTTGTATTTATTATATTAGTAACAATATAATGGTCCTAACATCTGCTGAAAAACAAAAGCGTTATCGTGAGAATTTGAAGGCAAAGAGCTTACATCAGGCAATGAAAGCAAAAAATGCCACACGAATGAAAACATTCCGTCGTAATCTAACGGGTAAAGAGAAAAAAATTACGATAAAAAACTGCAGGATCACAAAAAAATATCGCGGTCAAAAGAAAGTCAAGAAACAGTATGTGCTATTTTCTTTTAATAATATTTTATGACAACTTATCTTCTATCTAGAAATTCTTTCTCATGCAAACGATCTCTCAGCAAAGCGTTAAAAAAAGATAATACGAGTTCTTTCAAAAGATTCCAATAAAAAGAAGATCGTTATTCGTTGACTTGCTCAAACACTTGGTCTTTTGCCTCTTGATACTCATCAACGTGTTACAAGAATAGTTTCAATACAAATTAAAAATGATATTACCTCTTTTTATTGTCATGATGATATATCATATCACATGCCAGAAAAACGTGATACTGTTGTCATCCAAGAAAATGGAAATAAAATTACCTATCAAAAAAGAATTCTTTTGTACAATATTCGAGAAGCATTTGAATTATTTGTTGCCGAAAATCCTGCTAAATATTTGCATCTGTATATTTTTATAATATTTTAATTATTTTTAAGGGATTTCTGTTGCTCGAACATTTTTTGCTGAAATGCATCCACCATATGTTTTAGTGGAATCATCCATGGTACATCGTGTGTGCGTGTGTGTACATCATGAAAATGTAAATTTACTATTGAATAGTCTATCCAAACACGTACATGGATCATCATGTTCAGACCTGTATTCATTTACATCGGCACTCGTTTGGAATGATTCAAATTATGAATGTATGTTATTAAGTTGTTCATATTGTAAGAATTACTTCGATTTACATATTAAAAACAATGTGGTTGATCCAAATACTCAAATTAAATAGCACCAGTGGAAAAATATCGATGGTTATGCAATGAAAGAAGAGCAGCAAGGAACAGTTCAAGAATGTATTGAATTATTATCTTCTAAAATTAAATCATTTTTATTACATGTTTATATCAAACGTCAACAAAGTTCTTTTTTTGAAGAATCAAAGTCAATGACCGATGATAAGAAGATCGTGGTACAGATCGATTTTAGCGAAAATTTTGATATGAAAGAGTAGGATGAGGTTCAATCTGCTCATTGGAGTTCTAAATCGATTTCGCTCTTTACAGCTCATGCTTGGTATGGTTCAAATAGTTTTTCATTTGCGTTAGTGTCAAATAATATTAGTCATGATAAATTTTGTGTTGATAGTTGCATTAATTATATTATCAAAAAGATAAAGCAACAATTACCAACATTAGAGGAAATTTTGTTTTTTAGCAACGGTGCCACTAGTCAATTTAAACAACGATACTTATTCAGAAACTTAACCAGAATGGCAGACAATCACCAACTGATACCCTCTTGGCACCTTTTTGCTACTAGCCATGCCAAGGGGGTGGTGGACAGACTGGGTGGCATCGTCAAACGACTTGTATGACAAAAAATACTAACTAAGAAAGAAAGATGTGAGAATGCCATTGATTTTGTTAATATTGTAAAGATGAGAACCAAAGTTATCGTCATCGATGAAATATCTCAACAACATATTGATTTATCAATGAAACAATTACAACATTTGTTTGAAAGTACTGTATCTGTTAAAGACACTAAAAAATTACATAGTGTTGTTGTTGTACGAACAGATGTAATTGAATGTCGATTATATGATTATTTAAATAAGAAATGGACAGTTTTCTTTTGGATTTATAACTGTGAAAAACTTGTGATAAACTATTTGATATTATTGCATATTTTATAATTGTGAAAATGCTATTATTACATATTTTGCATTTTATTGTAAAACTTCTTATTTAGTATAGATTTTATATTTTTTTGTACAACTTCTATTACTACATATCTTATATTATATCGTGAAACTTAAAGATTTTGGAAGATAAAGAAAAAATACATGATATCATGTCTTGTCTATCTAAGAAAAAGGTCATTTATGTAGAATGGGAAAAAATTTAGAATAGAGCGTGAGTGCGTTACCAAAATCGTGAGTGTGTTACCGTGATACTTAAGCTATAATTCTTGATCAACACAATAAGTTTCACATCCATTTTTCAGCTATCGAGAACTTCAACTGTTCTTGATAAACTGCAGTAGCCTTGATATGTTTTTGATGTAACTATTCACAGAAATTTTAGAATTTCTCACAACACCCGAATGAACGAAGGCCTTTTGTGTGAGTGCGTTACTGACATGCATTTTTGTTAACAAACGTGAGCAACAAAGTCTATTCGTGTGAAATTTATAGATGTTAAGCCACTCTATGATCTATACATATATCCAAAATTTCAAGCCTCAGCGCTCCATTGTTGCAAAGAAAATCGAGTTGAAATCTGTCAAAACATGAGTGCGTTACCTGCGCACAAGCCGTGTGTCTTTTGATGTCACTATCTTCCAGTTGATGGATCGTGCAAATTCGTTCCAAAAAGAATAGTCCAATGGATTTACATCTGGACTATTCGATGACCAATGATTTTTATCTATGAACGATGAAAATTTGTTCTGACACCACTTTTATGTTAGGTAATGTATGCGGGGTTTCGTATCGTCCTGTTGAAATGTCCAGTGTTCTCAGAAAGATCTTATTTCCAAATTCTAATTCTATGGTAGAACATGCTGGATATATTCAGTATGATTTACTGTTCCTTGGTCGAAAATGACTAAAGGTGTCACTTCTTTGGAGCAAACACCCAGCCAGACCATGATCTTTTTAGGAAACTTTCGTTTCATTTTAATGCCACCTTTTTCGTTTGCTTCAGCACGACTGGCCGCCCAAATACGTTGATTTTGAGAATTATACAGAGTGTGTAAAAATATTTTTCCAGGGGTAATTCTACAGTAACAAATAGTAACTATAATGAATTTTATACCAAATAAAGGCACGAAAAAAATGTGATATACTGATGCTAAATTGTGAGGGCTCTGAAGAATTTTTATAACAAACATAACAAATCTCTAAAAAAAACGACGCCAAAAGTAGTCTTTCAGAACCCGTAACTCTATGATTTCACACAATAATCATAATGAATTTTATACCAAATGAAAGCGCCGAGCAAATGAAATATTCTGATGCTAGATTGTGAGGGTTCTGAAAATTTTTTTATAACGAAAATAATTTATCTTTAGAATTTCGAGCTGTTTCACTATGAAGAAGTTTATTGCTGGAAGCAGTTAGAAGTGAATCTGATTGCAAGCGATCGATAGATCAGAAGGATTTATTTTTCAAAACTGATTAGTAAAATTAATAATCAGTGTGACGTCCATTGGCATTTCTTACTGCCTGAAGATGGGACGGATACGAACATAAGAGTTTCAAATAGTTCCACATTTGATTTCATGTTAGTCAGAACATCGATGAGATGCTTTGTTTATGTCTCTGGCTTATAACGATTCTCCACGGTTTTCGATAATATTTTTCGCTCAACTTCATCATTAATTATTGTTCCAATATGTTCAGCGACATTCAGATCAGGTGAATTACCAGGCCATATGTCATTACTCCAAAAAGGGATATCGTTCTCTTTCAGCAAATGTTGAGTCATATTTGCACGCATGCATGGCGTTTTGTCATGGACAAATATCACTTGATCAGGAGCCATTACATTTTTTTCGTCCTTGAGAAATGGAAACACGTGCTGCGTCAAAATGACGTCACGGAAATATTCACTACTCCAAGATTCACCCTTCTCTTTCATTACCCAACGCAGCTTTTTTGCCGCGAAAATGATAAAAATACCGATACATGCTTGGTTTTTTACTATTTTGCGATACCTTTCGTCATCTTCAATATCGTCGACACTTCTTTCCCAAACTCTATCATTTTGATAATTTGACCTGCCAATAGTCCAAACATAAAATTCATCCGATGGTGCGAGATGGAGAAAATCCTCTTGAGTCCAGTCTCTTAGCCAATCACAAAACCACAATCGATCCGAAATATGAGTTTCTATTTTTAAGAGTTTTGGAATAACATGAAATGGTTTCAGTCCATCCCTATGACGGTAATTATCGACTGTTTTCAGTGTAACATACTATTCGTATTTTGCTGCAATCTCTTTGACCAAAGCATAAGAACTTCTTTTTTGCTTACCAGTTGTACTGAGAATGAGATTTTGGCTGGCATCTGATAATTTCAGTTTTCGACCGCACTCGGAATAATTAGCAAAGAAATCATCGTACGATCTTTCCCACCACTCTGTGACAAATCGCGTACTACGATGAATTTTTCTGCAATCCAATGCCGATTAATGAATGTTGCGCCCCATCTCGAGCCGCACGAAAAGCGATATATTTCATTCTGTCGAAGATTCTTTGCTGTTCTGAGTCGTAACTACCAGCCATTTCCAACAATTAAATTAACTTCAGCCACTAAAAGAATCGATTGTTGTTGTCTATCTACCTTATACACCATGAAATAATTTTGTGCTGTTGCATAGGGGCGTGAAATTTTTATCGTGAGACAGATAGGAGAGAAAAATACCATTTGATGAGTGAATCGAAACGTGCTTGCAGAACGAAAAGGTATTCAATAGGGAATAGATGAATAGATGACGAGTACTACTACACCCTTTCTCTCATTTCGCTGGCATACCATCATTCATATTCAGAAGTAGAAGATAAAAAGGTGAGAGAATGAACAAGAATGATATCATCTTAAGTGCTGAGCCATGTTAAATGATTTGCACAATGATACTTAGATAAATTTGTGTGGCAAGAAGCACATTTCTTACCTGAAAACTCATTATCGATATGTAATCACGATGATCCTGTGTAAACTTTCAAAAATAAATTATGTTCTTTATAAAAAATTTTCAGAACCCTCACAATCTAGCATCAGAATATCCCATTTTTTCCGCGCTTGCATTTGGTATAAAATTCATTATGGTTACTATTTGTTACCATAGAGTTACTCCCCTGGAAAAATATTTTTATGCACCCTGTATATCATATCTCATATTGCTAATACTCATCTTCAATTGTTATACTGATCTGATACTCACTCTTGATTTACGTTCTCATTTGTAATTTATAAAATTGTCATACCATCTAAATCGTTATGTAATTCTTCACTTCAATTTTCTGTAAGCGATTTCTATTTTTATTTCTATTTGATAATGCTAATAAATTTATAAAAATATTGTAAAAAAATGAAAAACTAAAAAAATTTGTCTTTTATTTATTTATGCTGTTATAACAGCTTTCTCATGTAATTGTTTCGATATCGTCTATTGTTCCTGTATCGGGTGTTGTTTCTGTATCGTCTATTATTTCTGTATCGGATGTTGTTTCAGTATCGTCTGTTGTTTCAGTATCGTCTGTTGTTTCAGTATCGTCTGTTGTTTCAGTATCGGGTGTTGTTTCTGTATCGGGTGTTGTTTCAGTATCGTCTGTTGTTTCTGTATTGGGCGTTGTTTCAGTATCGTCTGTTGTTTCTGTATCGGGTGTTGTTTCTGTATCGTCTGTTGTTTCGGTATCGGTTGTTGTGTCTGTATTGACTGTTGTTTCTGCGTTAACTGTTGCTTCTGTAGTTGTTATTTCTTCAATGACTGTTGTTTCTTCAATGACTGTTGTTTCTTCAATGACTGTTGTTTCTGCAGTGGCTGTTGTTTCTGCAATGGCTGTTGTTTCTGCAATGGCTGTTGTTTCTGCA
>CAJNOL010000626.1:196-24291 GCA_905250125.1 Rotaria sordida | reverse complement strand
TTAAACTTTTAAGAGAAAAAAAGCATGTATCACTATGGACTAAATTGATGGACTTCAACAATAATATATGATCAATCAAAACACTTTTTATTATTTATTATTTATTTTATTTTGAACGAATTTATTTGATTTATCATTATTAAGAATGTTATAGATTTTTGTCTCTTGTAAGATTCATCCCTATGAATAATTTTTTTTTTCGTTCTGTTTCATACATAAACATAAATATCACGATTGAGAGAACGACAAGAAAAAATTGTTCTCACAGGGAATAGTATTTTAAAAATTTGTGCTTGAGACTACACTATACCTTGTGCTCATATTTCATGATAATACTCAGTTTTTTGTGTTCTATCCAACGACACCACTCTTGCGAATTAGATTGGTAGTCGATTTTTTTTCACCCAATTGATATGCTTTTAATTCATCCTAATCAGTTTTTTAGCATTCAATCTATTTTACTCTCTTGGTGTCTTTAAATCCATTTTAATCTATTATTATCTTTTGTTCTATTTTATTCTCGTATTATGTTTTAATATATTTTTATCGGTTATGTCGAAGATAAGCAGTTTTTTCTAGTTTCACATTCAAAACACTTAGCTTTCCAATGATTATTTGGATTGCTGGTGTTTGTAAACTATGAAGTTGCTACTGACTCGAAGTCTCACAAATATGATAAAGTTGGAACTCTTATATAAATTTATTCAAATTTAGATGATATAATAATGGAAGAAATCAGTTAAAATCGATTTGATTTTCTATCAATTGTTCAGATTACTCTAATCGAAATAGGTTGTAACAGATTAATCCTGCAATGAATTAAAATCAATTGGATTTTTTTATCAATGTAACAGATTATTTGCCGAAGAATCAGCTTTAATTGAATAGTGTCTTAAAAAAATCTATATTCATTTTTTTTTGCTGAATTCAATTAAAATGCCATGTATTAATCGAGGTTTTGTAATTATCGTCAAAAATCAACTTGAATCTGATTTTTTGACCAGTTTTTTTAAATGAATAACAATATTCCCAAAACGTTAAAAACAAAGTCAATGCATGGTAAAATTTGACTATGGATATTTATACCAAAAGTTAGTCTAACAAACTTATAAACCATTTTGATCTTCTGTTGAAAATTCTTTAAAAGATTCTTCTTTAAAAAAGTATAAGATAGAAATATTCGTTCGAGATTAGTAAAGTAACCATAACAATAGACTACATTCATACATTTTGAAGTGACTTTTTGCCAGATGATAGTTCTAATCTTCCTCTACAAACTTATATATCTGGATCAATTAAATTTATATATGTTTATCATAGATATCATCGATTTATTGAAGGAGATCGAAACTTTTGAATCACCCTTTAACATCATGAAAACTAGATATTCTGTTGCTAAAAACTATTCGTTCTGAATGCATTCTCGTAAGCACATTCTTCACTAAATATTCACTTGAAAAGGACGTCTTCCACGAATATATCCTTGAACTCTTCTTTTTCATCTGGTATTGTATTTTATTTTCAGCGAAACTAATTTTTTTTGGAACGATAGAAGAATACAGTATTGAATTGTTGCATTTCTACGTTACTAGTTACAAACAGGATTGACAATCCGGTTTACAGACGTTTTTTGGAAAGAGTGACTTTGCACTAGCTAATCTCTATGATTCATTTCGTACAGAATTTCGGAATGTTATTTCCTCGAGAAAAACAATCCCGATGATACGAAAATTACACTATCTACAGTTAATGATTCTACTTGAGGACTGCAAAATTCATTCGATACTCATGACTACAAAGATTTTCTGAAGAAACTGCACTTTCGAAAGATATACACTTACTCGTTGAATTTGTGCGTAATCTTGTGTGTCCACTACCAAAAGAGTACTGTAATCTATCGATGTTGTTATATGAGTGAGAATAGAGCACTGTGTTGCCTATATATATATCATGAAATCATGCTTAACTTTTGCGCCTACATATTGATCTATGGATTAATAGACCATAAAGTATTACTCATATACTGGGTTTGTTTCATACAAATATTATCTTCCTATTGCTAGCTCTGTTCCCCGTCGTTCACACAGATTTATCAATGGCGATCAAGAGTTAGTTGAATTTTATTAAGGGCATGCACTTTTTCTATTTAGTCACGTATGTTGATCTCATAATCATTGCACAGAACGGACAAAATATTAAGTTTTCACTGCCTATCATTTCTTCCTCAAAAGCATAATCATGGTCAAATCTAACTTCAAGCGACATTTTTACACATAAGGAGGCTATCCATTTTGTCATCTATGACTAGATCGTATTTTTAGTTTGGCCTTCAGTTTCAGAAAGGTTCTCCTTACTCATATCAGTTTCAGTAGCACATCATTGCTTGTACCGATTCCAGTCTAGGTCTGGAGCCTCGCTCTGATTTCAATGGCGATTTTCTGGTGTAAATGTTAGTGTAGGTGTAGAGAAAATTCTCACCTACATCCGATTCATATCTAAACCATCTATGTGAAGTAGATCATCAACATCTAAACATTCTCCTAAGTAAGAGAATGAAATTATTGAGTATGAAAAAATGATGACTTTTCAATAGCTCACTATCATGTATATCACTTAGGCTAAATTATTTAAATTTGAGAGATATTGACTGCTGTCAAAAATGGTAGTTCATGTATAAGACTACCTATCGTAACTAGTCTTCGTGATATTGGAATAAATTTCACTAATTTAATCGTTAAGATAATTACTTTTCTGATGATAATTGTGGATTTCATTCAGTTTTTTATTTGAAACACGAATCATTACTGAAAAGAAATCGATCGAAATATTTTTATTATTCTATTAGACATACAAACATACGTATATATATGCCATTGAGCATTATGTGATTAAAAAAACCAAGCTAGAGTGCTCTTTTATGTAAGCATAAGATTTTACACTTTAGACATTTTCTTCCATGTTTTTTTTTATCATTTCGTCTAGCTTTGTATCAGTCCGAACAAATCGGTTAGGAATAACGGTACAATTGATAAATGAGTTCACATCAACGTCTTTAAAATAGTATATGAGCATGGTTAGCTAATAGTCACTCTGGCATTCGAAGGTTCGAACTCACAAAAGTGAAAGAAAACAGTCTCTACAATCGAAAGCAGACTATTGATAGATTATCAAACATGTTGCAAGCTCTGAGATACCTTGTTGATGGATGATATAAACGCCAGTTTTCTTTCAGTATATATCGAAAAAGAAAATTTATTGACTAATTCCACTAAAATGCATCATTTTGAATCTTGTTAAATTGCATTTTTGTGTGAAAGATGATCAATAGTGTTAATATACTTTCGTCATATGAATAAAGCTTAATCACTTGAACGATAAAACTATCTTTATACTACTGGTGAATCACGAAAAAGATATATTTTTATCATGATAATTTGACATTTTCACATCCTTAAATCTTCTCCTTTAAAACGTTAAAAAAGATGAAATTCTGTAACGATTGAAATTTCGTAACGAACAGTATTTTTTAGTTTTTTATTCGATGCAGTCATGGTTTTTAATAAAGTTTGCTTTTATCATTAATGAGATACGACTGTTGCAGTATAAAGGAAATGAAAGTCTGTAACGCTTAGGCGTGCCCATTTACAATCTGCACTTTTTCACGAGCAAAAAAACACTTATTTTTCAATTGTTTCTTTTTTCCTTTGAATCATCATATTTACATCTGTATGTCATGATTACAGGTAGTAGTCAGCTGTATTTTGTATACATACATTATATTTTATTTATGTGTTCTTTTGTCCTATATCATGTCTATTTCAAAATGGTCTATTTTGATGATATTCTATGAATTGGGGACGCAATCTCGCTCAAAGTTATCTTTATTTTGTTCAAGCTGCCCATACATTTTTAATATCAGACACATACTCATTACACACGGCATTATTTGTGTATCATAATAACGAGACTGCTAATGTGTGCATGCAGAATTTGAATAGTCAGACGAGAAAAACTTTGAGTGAGATTGCTGCCCCAATTCTGAGTTGCATCGTCATCGATTATTAATAATAGAATGGACAACCATTTATGAAAATTATCGGCAACAGAAACCAATCGACTTTAAGAAAAAATACGTTTACACTATAAATTTTATATAAATTCTACTTTTTACAAAATCCACTTTAAAAATGCTAAAGTATTTTCAAACTTCCATTATTCATTGGTCGAGTTTGAAATAGTTAGAAAATGTGTGATTTTCGAAAAAATGAAAAATCAACAGTAGTTTTAAACAATATTCGAAATTCTATCTCTGTTTCAAGAAAATGATTGTAGTAATAATGAAATGATTCCTATGTCTTATAAAAGATTTGTTTTTCATTCGTGTGCCTTATCTTTAAACTCTAGTTGAGTAATTTGTTTTAAATTCTTGATGCTGATATATCTATTCAACATATTTTCAAATTATTCGTATCATTGCCTTTAGAAGACTTAAAAAAAAGTAAAAATATTGTTTTCATTTGTCTTTCTACTTGTCTACTTTAGTTTAGATTAATAGTATACGGAGTGTAATATTGAAGATGCCTTCACATGGTTAGTTGATAATGATTTGGATAAATACGTCAAAAAATTTTAATCTATCGGTGAATTACTGACTACTTTACTATTTGGTCTCATATCAAACGGTCGAAAAAAATTTTCTAAAAGTCTAACGCATAAGATTGGTATCGTTAGAAAGAGCACACAAAAACTGAGCATTATCCGAGAATATGAGCGCGAGGTATCATGTAGTTCCTACTCAAATTTTTTAAAAGAAGATTCCATGCAACAAGAATCTTTTTTGTCTTACTTTATTTTTTTTCTTTGGTTCGCAATGACATATATAATATATTTATACGCTTACGACAGAACGAAAAGAAAAAGTTTCTATACATATATTGAGAAGAGTGCATAACATTCTTCACAATGTGATAATTCATAATTGAAAAATTATTCAAAGATTTAATTACAGAATAAAAGTTTTATACACTCTGGGCATTTAGATTAGTTTGAAAAATCAACAATTTATTAGGCAAGTAAAATATTTTCTATTATCTGAAACGTTCTTTTACTTAATTTATATTCAAAAATCTTTTTTTTTTATTTTTTTCTTGAAAATCACATAAGTACATGACATTTAATTTTATTAGATAGAACGAACTTCACTTTTCCAAGATGAATCAATCGATTTACTGTTCATCATATCCATTAAATTTGATCAAAAAAGAATCTCAAGTCAATAACAGATAAAACATGTCACCATGAAAAGGTTTCGAACGGTATGTTCTCGATGAATAAGAATAGCATATTCGGATTCAGTATGGTCAATTATCTCTATCCCTGTCGAGATCTCGAGAGGGTACATCTAACTGTAAATCAAAAACATTTTAACAACATTAAATGGAAAAACACATACGAAACAGAAAAAAATTAACTGCTTCGCATTATTCCATGCTCTTTAGCCACTCAGTTATATGTGAATTATTCTTATTTGTTCTGTTTCGTACATCGTTTTTGTTTTCTGATTCAAGTTTAATTCTATTGCAATAGAATTAAACTTGAATCAGAAAACAAAAACGATGTACGAAACAGAACAGATAAAAATAATTCACATATAACTGAGTGGCTAAAGAGCATGGAATAATACGAAGCAGTTAACTTTTTTCTGTTTTGTATGTGTTTTTCCATTTAATGTTGTTAAAAAGTTTTTGGCTTACAGTCAGATGTACCCTCTCGAGATCTCAACAGGAATAGAGATAATTGACCATACTGAATCAGAATATGCTATTCTTATTCATCGAGAACATACTGTTCGAAATCCTTTCATGGTGACATGTTTCATCTGTTATTGACTTGAGATTCTTTTTGATCAAATTTAATGGATATGGTGAACAGTAAATCGATTGATTCATCTTGGAAAAGTGAAGTTCGTTCTATCTAATAAAATTAAATATCTGTACTTATGTGATTTTCAAGAAAAAAAATCAAAAAAAAGATTTTTGAATATAAATTAAGTAAAAGAATGTTTTAGATAATAGAAAATATTTTACTTGCCTAATAAATTGTTGATTTTTCAAACTAATTTTAATGTTCAGAATGTATAAAATTTTTATTGTGTAATTAAATCTTTGAATAATTTTTCAATTATGAATTATCATTGTGAAGAATGTTATGCACTCTTCTCTATATATGTATAGAAACTTTTTCTTTTCGTTCTGTCGTAAGCGTATATATATATATATTACATATGTCATTGCGAACCAAAGAAAAAAAATAAAGTAAGACAAAAGAGGTTCCTGTTGCATGGAATCTTCTTTTAAAAAATTTTAGTTGAAACTACATCATACCTCGCGCTCATATTCTAGGGTAATGCTCAGTTTTTTTGTGCTATTTCTAACGATACCAATCTTATGCGTTAGACTTTTAGAAAATTTTTTTCGACCGTTTGATGTGATTTTTCATCTATTTTAGAAGAAGAAATTGATGGTTTATCTGTATAGCATTGGAGTTCATTATCAATTAATACAGATGATTATGTTATTAACAAATCAATTATTGGACATGAAAGAACATTCGAAAAAAAACTGGAGATTTCAAGAAAAATATAGTTTTTTCAAGTAATAAGTCAGTATTTGTTCATATTCTTTAGCTAATTAACTTTGTTTACTTTTCTGTTTTAGTAGAACTGTGATATTAAACAAAAAATATCTGATACATTTCAATAATAATTACACTTCTATGAATTAAACAATCTATGATTTTTCAATGATTTCAATGATGATAATGTACACTGCTACAGAGAACGGCTACAAAGAACGGCTACACCAACTTAAAACACCTCTACCAGGTTTATATACATCAACTCAATTGTTGATCATTCATTATTGAATTCAAATAATTTATAACTGACCGATGCACCATTTGACCAATGATCCATCAACTATCAAACAATTCTTCAACAAGTTCAACAACATCTCAATCAAGAAAAAAGATTTTATTACAATATGTGCTTCCAAGGTTTGATAAAGCTTTTCAAGAAGCTGTTCAAGAGCCATCATCAACAAACTTCAGATCATGATGATAAAAGAAACAATAATTGTTATAAAATAATTCATCATAATGCAGTCAATACTTATGGTGTTGATTTTTATCCGACATCTTTTGAATTTGATCGAATAATAGTTACCATCAAAAAAAAATATGCAGCGTTTAGTAACATATTCAATGAACATATGGTATGTTTAATACAAGATCGAATAAATTTTTTATCTTTATTTTTTTCTCATTTAGATATTTTTAGCATCAATAGTAAGGCAAAAATTTTCTCGTGATCGACAAGATATACCGTTATTCGTCTGAGGCATCCATGAAAAAACAACAATCATGTGATTATCAAATGTCAGGGCAAAAGTTGAAATATGAGAAGATTAACCAAGTATTTCGTCGAGTATAAACCAAACTATTCTTTTATATTCTCTGTATGTTTTAATTAATGCAACAAATAATGATGATGATCCAGTTAAAGCTAAAACGAATATTACATATGCATATCATCAATGTATTGTTCAAGAGATCAAGTTAATTAAAAGAATCATCTAACCTTATCTAGCTTTATCAGTAACCACTTGGTAAGTCCTAGAGTGTATTTTTTTATCGATTATAATAACTCGTTAAAATATTGCTGAGTTTGAACGATTCGTTTAAATAAGCTGGCATAATATCAAAATCACATATGAATTTATTTTTACTTTTTTTTCTATGAACAGCTGATTCGTAAAATTAAATCAGTCTTCGCTGTATTTTATTTGGTATAGAAATAGTTTAAACATTAAAATCGAGTTGTACAAAATTATTCAGATATTGGAATCATCAAACAAAAAAAGAATATTTCTGAAGATAATACATTGTATTAATCTATATATAGTATTTTCTTTAATTTAGGAGAACAACCGGTTTTCATATTGGAATGTTTGATTGTGAAACGTTACAAACGCTCCAAAAACCGATTATGAAATCATATTAGTAATCTAGGACCATTTAAATTATTGTATAAATCTCATTATTTATTTTTATTATTGTTTATTTTAGGAAGCAATTAAAACTTATCCAATCATACAAATAAAATCGATTAAAATTATTAAAAATTAATCTTTGTGTACTTTTGTGCAATTTTTTCTCAACTTTTTTAAAATTAACTATTTGCTAGTTCTATTGGTAGTAACTCTCAAAGTTTTTTTTTTCATCAGATTATAACTACTTCTATCTTTTTGCATTATATGTTTTAAATGGGGAATAAAATAAATGAAAGAAACTCAATTGTATAATGAAAATTGATTTTCCAATTTTTTGACAATGTTCGAGTCGCTAAGTTCAATGCAAAATTCTAGAAATATCCATAGGAATTCACGTTCGATTTTCTACTTCGAAAATCGAATTTTTTAATTTTTATTTTCTTGAATATCGTATTTTTAAGAAAGTAGAAATTCATTGATGAATTTGTATAGGCATTCCTCGAATATTTTCACTTGTTCTCTATAAGTTATCTTCTATTTTACAATGTAGGCATACTTACACTCTAAAACAAAAAATGATTAAATAGGACATTTTTCTTATTTGCATTGTTATTTGTGCTTTCTAAATATCACAAAAATAGATTATTTTGAAATAAATACAAAATAAAACAACAGAATATGTAAATAAAATATAATATGTGTATACAAAAAAACAGCTGACTTTGCTACTTATAATCATGACATAGAAATGTAAATATGCTAATACATGAGAAAGAGAAAAAGAGAGAATTGAAAAAAGAATATATTTTTGTCCGTAGTCGACTATATCGATGTCCATTCGATCTCTTGTTTAGTATTATTTTGGTAATCGACATCAATATCAATGAATACATCGCTCAATCAAAATATGTAAATGCTTTTATGGTGTTCGAATCGTAGAGTCAGTTCGATGAACATCAAAAAAAGAATCTCACAAATGATATCGGCATTAAAAGTGGCTTCGATGAATGCTGAAAGACTTGGAACATAATGCTCTTTGTGTCTTCTGATATTCATGTATTATAATAAATTAAATCTAAAATGTTAGTGTTATGAAAATAAGGATATATGTTCCATAAAAATAGATAAACCAATGAAATTCTAAACTTAACTATCGATCATCTTATTTCTATCATATTATTCTCCTTTTAGTAAAACGCTTAGCGAAGTTTATGTCACATTAATTGTAATTTTAAGTATTTCTTTTTATGGCCTTGAACACATCATCAGCCTTCTGTTTATGTAATGGTGCATAGTTTTGTCCTCTGAGGATAGAAGAAATTTTGGTGGTAGGTTATTATTCACAAATCAGTGTTCTTTTCTCTCGGTATTGCATAGATTGTATCTATATTTTGCAGTCATATGATTTTGTATGATCATTTGATTAGGAATGAGTCATAACCAGAAAGTAACTAAACTTTGAATGGATTTATGGGATCATAGACATATATACACGGGGCCTCATTAATACATTCGCCATGATGTGGTTCACCGGTGGCCGTGCTATATTTTAACGAGAAACTGTATAGGAAAGCACTTTATTTTGCTTTTTTCTTAGGCAGCAGGTTAAACATAATGTGTTATCTGTTCTGCCTTCAGTTCTTATTTTAAGTCGGTTATTCCATAGCATGATGCTTCTTGTTAAAACAATCAAGACAAGAAAATTTATCACAGTTAGAACAGAAGGTTTTTACTTTCTTTGTTGTAGCATAGCTCGCTTCTCTTGACAGTTGTGTCCTTCCCTTTGCATAGCAATCAGTAGAACATCTGCCGACATTGTGCATAGATCCTTCCCTTTCTTCGAGCTTACAATCAGTGAATTCGCCCTTGAAATGTGTTGCTGATTCAGCTTCTCGAAATGTATGCCATGCAGAAAAGACCTGACAAAACTTTCACCAAACTGTAGAACGGTTATTTTGGTCCATGTGATGTTACAAACAGAAAAGAGAAAACAACAGATCAGCACAGAATGAAAAGACCAAGAAGTGCATTTATTGAAAGATGAATACACACGAAAATGAATCTGTAGAGCTACTCTCTAGTAAAATCGAATCGTGTCAATTGTGTTAAAAAACAAAGAAAGAACTGTTATTTTGTTTGACAGTTGATTATCTAATCGACAGTCTTAATCAATTGGTTGAACTATGCGAGAATTTTTATCAATTTGTTTGTGGAACATAGCTTAAAAATAATAGAATACTTGATGATAGTAAATCAAACTGTTTGTTTTGTGAAACACGATATAGAAGGAATGTTGAAGTACAGCAATACAAATATGGACCTTCATCACAGACTTTGATGAATGTTGTTGATATACATCGTATTTCATATGTTAATCTCACAGAATTACACTAATAAATTTTTCTTGAATATGATTATTTTTGAATTATTCATAGCCAATTTACAAGATACATTTAAAATTCTTAGTAAAAAAAAACATACTTAACGAAAATACATCATAGCCTTTGACAGAGATGACCTATGCAAGTAAATATTCTCATAAGCAAAAGAAACCTAATTATATTTTTTGTTCGACACATTTCTACTGAAGATTCATTTAATAATTATAATATAGATAACGCTTATCGTATGGATTTGTTGGGAAGTTTCTTACTCTAATTTGCGATTATCCTACAAAACAATCGTAGTCTTCGAGAGGTTTCTCATTTTACATGTTTGTTATTAGTTTAATGGGACTAGAGAGTATATGTGAGTTCCACAATTCAGCCCTAAAGGGGTTGCGCTAACAGGCTTGTTTTGAGCTCTCGGGGAAAAACGCTGTAGAAGTTGATTGCCATGACATTTTGAAAATTGGAAAAGACAGACTTGTAGAAAAAATGTTTGCTCTGTATGCAACCTGACGGAAATTCTTTTTGTCCGAGGAAAAGTGACAGAATTATTCTTGTTTTTCGACTGGAAATTGAAAAAGTGTGCACTTTTACTTGTACTGGCTCTAGATGTTTCAAGTGTGTTACTAATGCTGAGTAAAACAATCCTAGTACGATAAATATGAACTCTGAATTTTTCGAAATTCTTGATATCATCATATTACAGAAATTGGGTGAATCATGAGTAGTTCCAAGTATGCGATGTAGTGATGAAGGAACTCATAGTTTTGACAACGATGTATTCATCTGTTCAATTGTTATTTTCTATTTCCAGCAGTTTCTTAGGGTAATTATCAAACTTTTTATATCTGACAATGGACATGAACAATATTTCAGATGACTATCACTGAATTGTCAAAAACAACAAGTAATCAATCAAATGAACACTTAGATTGGATTTATACATATGGTATTCTAATTAATCACTCTCGCGTATTCGATGTTACTCATTTTCTTTAGTTCTTTGCTAAGAATGATGTAATCCTTGGAAATCTTAGAAAATTGAACAAAATCATACTCCTAATAGTAAGGAGAAAGCCTAAAAACAACAATGTTTGGTTCTTTCTCTTTTTAACATAAATGAAGTCAGCTAAAACATTAATATTAGCGATATTCATCAAAATTTCCACACGATAAAGTGATTTCAAACTCGTTGTGATGGGATCCCTCAAATATGTTTCGTCTTAAGTTCAATTGAAAGATACATGATGTGATTAAAACAATAATTTTAATTCCATTTTCAGCTTTAGAAATAAGAAAAAAAATATTGTAGTGCTTTATGTCGCGGAAGATGATGCGTTTCATGCATTTTAATGCGCATTTTTCCATTATCTACTTGATAGGGTACTTGAAGTTTCACTTTCTTCTGTTCGTCGTCTTGCTGGTCGTGCTGGTAGAAGTCGCCATGTTCAATGAGGATCTATTGGTATCGATTGGATGTATTCTGTTGCTCATCTAGATAGATATTCAAAATCAAATGAGAAATTCACAGATAAAATCATTTTGTTTTTGTTTTTTATTTGTCAAAAAAGCAAGACAATGATCTACTCACATAACTCGCTTGTGAAGATTGTGCACGGGATGTCGATTTGACTTGCAGTTGTCCTGATGCAATCAATTCACCCCAACCTTCTTGTTGAGAAAATGCATAACCTGATCGTATAGATCGCTTTCTATGACGTAATTGTGGTGCAATATATGCAACGAAAGCTGCTTTTTCTTCGTTACGAAACTTTTGATTGAGTCGGGCTTTGTCGGTCGTAGTTGGCATGAAACGCATACGAACGAATCTAAAGGAAATTTCTTGAATCGAACAAAAAAAAGAAAGCACAAAACAAATGAGTCGTACTCGCGACAGAACATGGGCAAGAATAATATGGCACAAGTAAGAAATAATGTAAACCAAAAATTTCCAGTCGATAGCGCAGTGTGAGCCACGCCGACATAACCATAATTCGTTTGGAAAACTTGATATATTATTCTCGAGTAGAGAGCAAAATGAAAGAGAAAATGGGCAAGAATTGTACCCCAGAGAGTGAAATGATACAAGCCCGTCCAGTACCAAGCTTCAAGAGCATTTTGAAGATTGACAACAATGACAACTATGGTTGCTATTATAAAACCAAATGATTGTAAATCGGTTTGGGTCATACCATCGGATCGTGTACTATTCGATACGAAGAGATAGGGCGCGAAGAAAACGATACACGATGTCAATATTCCATGAATAACGCTTTTCGCAAATATTTTGTTATTGAAAAATTCATTCTTTTGACCAGGAATGTATCTTAACAAGTCAACAGAACAACATAGTTTGAAACTACAAACAACCGAACGATAGATACATGATCGACTTACAAATGTGGTTTACTCAACGAATGATCAGCGCTGATATCCTTCAAAAATACAATAAAATTAAGACATCACTATTCATCAAGAAATGATCGATTATGTCAAATCAATCGATGAATTTCCCTCCACATTTTCATTGTCTGTTCGAATTCTACTATAAATCAAATGGCAAATGACGTACCTGATCTAAGACAGCCACTGCAAGTACAGGCAATGAAGAAAAGAAAAGGTTATAAGTACCGATAAAGAACTGATCGTACACAGTCTATTTTCAAAGGAAAATAATGGAGAAAAAGTGAAATCTCGAAATCGAAATTCTTATACCTGAGCCGAGAAACCCGAAAAGAAACCGAACCAAAAGTGACACAATGTGAAGACAAAATTTTTGTAGAAAAAGTAGCGCAAAAATTTTGAAATACGTAAATATGACCAACGTCCATGGACGAGTAAGAGTCGTTCAAGATAACGAAATTGTGCAAAACTGAAATCACTGGCTAGTACAGCCTGTCGGCCTTCTTGACCGCTAATACCAATACCGATATGAGCTTCTTAAAAGATAAAACAAGTAAATCGATCGTACCGCAGATTCATGAAAAAGAAAAAAATTGCACTTACTCTGAATCATGGGTACATCATTCGCTCCATCACCAATCGCCAATGTGATCTTTTTTTCATTCTGCATCACCGATTCGACGACCAGACCTTTTTGTAGTGGCGTTACTCGACAACAAACCACTGTCTTACACATAGTACCCAATTCGAGAAATTTCATTTTTATTTTATCGGTCAATGCATGAGCCAATGCTTGGCCAGTAATGAGCAGTCCGAAACCTTCGAATTGTTCTTGATTTTGTGAATATGTATTCATAGTAGTAAAACCATTATTTCGCTGATTATGATTCGTCTGCTCAACACTACATGATGCTTTGCGATATTGATCGAATTTCATCTCATCAATACCCCAATCTTTCCAATCAAGTCGCTTCGTTGGATCCTCAATATTGACATTGAATAGTTGTTTAATTTTCTGAATCATTTCATTTCGAACTTGATCTAATCGTTTCATGACGTCGTTTTCGTTCTCTTCTTCAATCGTATAAATTTCCATCTCATTCGTCAATAGACGACACGATAGTCCAATATTAAAAGCCGTTTCTAAATGGAATCATTCAAAACAAAAAAAGATGCAAAAAATCTATGAAGGATTACGAACCAGCTTTATCACCAGTCAAGACCCAAATTTTGATACCAGCTTGTATTAGACGTTCGATACATTGTGGTACACCATCTTGAAGCTTATCTTCGATTCCAGTGGCACCGAGAAGTTTCATATTTGTTTCGATTTCTTCGTATGTATCATTGACTTTTTCTTCGCGTCTATCCATACTTGTCCTAAATAGAAATTTTAATGATGAGAAATTTTGTTCTGAATTCAATTCTAACTAAGAAAATTCTCTCAATACGAATTCGACATCCTAAGAATCGTCTCATACTCTCGTTGTCGAATTTCTATCACGATCACTTCGACTATAATTGCTTGCTACTTTGAAACTTACTTGGCTTGGTTCAATTTTTCTGCCCATCGTCTGTATTCGATTTCGTCCAAATCTTTCCAGGCTAAGCAAAGCGTACGTAGACCATCGTTAGCAAATTTCTATTAGCGATAATCGATTCCTATTTGTATTACAAATACAAAACTATACAAGATATATCGACCTACAGTGAGATGTTCTTCAGTTTCAGCCATAATATCTTTCTCAGACGGATTCAGTCGTTCCTTAATTTTCGAATCCGCACCTTTACAATACAACGTTATTCTGCCATCCTTCTTGATAATAACCTAAATGAAAACAAATACTTAAATGAACAGTAACAAAAAGTGTGTGTTCGTTTACTACTGACCGACATGCGTTTTCGATCATTGTTGAAATCAAGAATATGCAATAGATCGTAGGTTTCTTCCTTGTCTTGAAGACGAACACTAATAGTACTTTGAGTACGATTCTTAATGACAACAATAATGACAGTGAATTACCATTAGGTATTGAGAAACGCTGATATTTTTCATTTAGTGTTAATATTTGAAAATGAATAAGTGCCGACAATTCAAAAGTTGAGCAGAAATTTGTTTTTTTCGATGTTTTTGACATTGTTGGAAAGAACTTGTCAAATTGAATATGAAAACACAGGTTTTAGATTTTTCTAAGCCCCATTTTTCAAAAACAAAATTGTGATATCCTTTTTCCGAAAAAGCTCAAACTTAATGATCATACAAGAGGTAGTCTGTAGTTTTGATTCTCGGAACTAGTTTAATGGGAATCTCAATGCAAAAATTGTTTATTGAGAATTGAATTTCAACAAAACAAAACGAAAAATCAGCAACTATTTGGAAGATAAGAAATCAGTTTATTAGTGGATCGAAAATAATCAATATATGTTCTTCCAAAAGTATCAAGTCTTCACCAGTAAAACATAAAACTGATTTTAATTTCATGATCATAATAACTGTAGTTATACGAAAAATATGCTGCACTGATTTCCCATTATTTATTGGTTATGCTAAGAAAATCCATTTTTTTGAAATTAGTGCTAAAGTCATGGAAAACGACATTCTATGTCGAGATATTTTCCATCAAAAACGTACTCTACAAGTAAATGCATATGATATTCGGAATCAGCATAAATAATTGTGCAGCATAACACGTATTTTATTGAAAAATGTTTTTCGTCAAAGTTCCACTCTTACTCCTTCTCATGAAATTTTGCCCGAAGTTCATCACAAGTGGGATTTTGACGAAAAATATTTTCCAATAGAATGAATATTATGCTACACAGTTGTTTATGCTGATTCTAAATATCATATACATTTTCTTGTAGAATATGTTTCTGATGGGAAATATTTCGAAATGAAATATCATTTTTCATCACAGTTCAAAACGAACTGACTTTTCTGGATTTGGATTCGATTCAGTTCGACGGTAATGAAGAAAGTGAGTTAAAGGAAGCGGGATTTGAACAGTTTAATCCTTTAACATTCACTTAATTTGACTACTCTTCAACTATTAGCTCATTTGGAAAGAGATGAGAACACGTGTTTGAGTATATCAGACGCTTTTTAAAACTCATGTAGGCAAGACCCAAATCGAACTGAATTTGCCTGGTTCGAGTTCAGTTCAGTTCAGTTCAGTTCGCTTTTGGGCTCTATTTTCCGTGACATTACCACTAATTTCAAAAAAATGGATGTTCTCAGTATAACCAATAAATAATGAGAAACCGGTATATCATATTTTTCGTATAACTACAGTTATTATGATCATGAAATTAAAATCAGTTTTATGTTTTACTGGTGAAGACTTGATACTTTTGGAAAAACATATATTGATTATTTTCGATCCACTAATAAACTGATTTCTTATCTTCCAAATAGTTGCTGATTTTTCGTTTTGTTTTGTTGAAATTCAATTCTCAATAAACAATTTTTGCATTGAGATTCCCATTAAACTAGTTCCGAGAATCAAAACTACAGACTACCTCTTGTATGATCATTAAGTTTGAGCTTTTTCGGAAAAAGGATATCACAATTTTGTTTTTGAAAAATGGGGCTTAGAAAAATCTAAAACCTGTGTTTTCATATTCAATTTGACAAGTTCTATCCAACAATGTCAAAAACGTCGAAAAAAACAATTCCTGCTCAACTTTTGAATTGCCGACACTTTACTTCTAGCATTCGTTTCGAAAAGTCTAAGTCGATCTAACTGTATTAGCATTAAATAACATAAAGGTAATATTAATATTATGCTTCTGCACCTATGTTTTAGCCTCAAGTACTAGAAATACAATTAAAACCTTGTCAGTGCAGTCCTGATGAGACTAAAATGCTTAACCCACGTAAGAATGCTGAACCAACAAATAAGAGCAAAAGCAGATATGAAAGAATTTAGAATCACGGAAATTAAAGAAGCAATGTACTTGAACGGAAGAAACATACTTCCTGAAATAATTGGTTTTCTGTATTATGAGACAATTCAATAAATTAGATTAGTAAACCAAGAGACGATGCTCGCAAACTGGAATTCAAGCTAACACAGTATTTTTACAATACCGAGTGTGCCATAAATACCTTTACGATAAAAATTTTTAATATCTCCACTTGGCTTGAATCAGCTTGGCTGATTTTTTTCTGATTATAGATAAGCCTTCAGAACTTTTTCATACAAAATTGTTTAACCGATGTTTCTTTCAACTGTCATTTTGGAATAAAAGGCACACCCAGTATTAGAAAAATTTAATGGTTATGCATCACTCCCTCAACGAAAATGATGTTGTTCTCTTTTTAATATTTTGAATAAAAACAAAACATGTATTGCTATTTTCTTTCTGACTTACACAAAAGACAAAGCCAAATACGCATGCAGCGCTGACGAGTGCATTTTCATCTGGTGATTGAGCTTGATAGATGATTTGACCGTCTTTTTCTTCGGGCATAACTGTATGACATAGAGCAAGATGAGAAAAGAAATTGTGAACATTGCGATCGTCATGTTTGATGTCATCGATTAGTTTTTGATCATACCAAACAAATTCTTTGTTCTGTTCGGCAAATTCAATTGATTTGAGTTTCTAACGAAGAATGTAAACAAGACAAAATCGACAACATTCCTGAATTTCCCATCAAAACAAAATAGCTCACAAAACAGAGAAAAGTTTTTGCCATAGTCATTTTACAAAATTTCTTGATTTCAGTCGAATATCAGTCAAGTCTAAATAATGCTCGTGTCATACCTCTAGATCTTGAATTTCATTACCAGCTTCGTCTAATACATAGCCATAGAGTTGACCACGGATCGAACACTTCTTGAATGTCATTATGTTCTATAAATCAACATATATCGAGGTCATGATAAGACATACGAATATCTCGATCTGTCCACGAATTACTTTTTTATTCGCTTTTGTCTCTTCAATTTCTCAACACAATCAAATCGAATAAGGCTGACATTTTCAGAATATATTTAAGTCAAATCGCCCGACATATGAGGAATGTTTCATTAGATTGATGCCTTTCTTTACAGTTATATAAAAGCTTGTGATGAAATTATGAAAAGTGAATTTGAAGTTGAGTGCTGTGTAAAGCACTAAAAATTTTCGCTTAACTACAAATGTAATGAAAATTCTTCTCTTAGCGAAGTTATAGCCTAGATGACGAGCTATATCTAGAAAAAAAAGTACAACTCAAAAATATTAAAAAAATCGGCTTCGCAGCTAGAAAAAAGCGTTGTGACGAGATCTCACTTAACGATATTTGCATAATTATAGGACGGATCCAAGGTTCGAAAAGATAATTCCGGTATCCATTCTCAAACGTGCCTTGCTTACAATGTCCATTACTATTTTTTTCATCAAAAAAAAAGAATAAAACAAATGATTGACTGCGAATAAGATGTTTTTAAGAATCTTACAACGTCAAAAGATTGATACTTAATATAGCTTCACAAATATTCTTTTGAAATTTTATGGCTGACCGGGACCAAAAAAGTTTAGCTTGCTCATCCCTATTTACAAGTGTTATTTGTTCCTGAAGTAACTGGAAGATCTGTCAAAAATGTAGTCAGAGACTAAATGTATCAAAAATATGATGTTTCATAGCATGACTACCCTTATTTCTGCTTGATTCTCTGAGACCGACAAAATCTGCTGTTATATGGACAGGCCGATCCAACGAATTTTTACCTGTGTTAGTGTTCCTGTTTTATCCGAGAAGACATATTCAATTTGTCCAAGTTCTTCATTAAGCGTAGTAGTACGTGCTTCTGCTGGAATATTGTACGGTTCATAGTACATTTTCAAATCCCAATCGATCCATTTGGACTGTATAAGACGAATAATTTCGACATTGATATAAAGTGAAATTGGTACGACAGTACTCAAAATAATAATATATGATAGAAAGACCAATAAACCATGTTCAACAGCACCAATCTGTGAATCATTCGATATATAACTTTCCCATGGTAAATACATACGAAAATTATAACCAACAAACGACTCCCAAAGACCACAGCAGAGAGTCATGATAGCACACATAATTAGAAGAACCAAAAATATCTCAAAGTAAAACGATCATATTCATCGAACAAAAATTTTTTTTTCTTCTTCTTTTACTAACCCCAAGAATAAAACGATTGAGCATGTGATCAATTTTAGTCCGTTTGAATTTTGCTTTGCCACTATTTTTCATTAGCTTTGTATCAGGTCCGGCATAACAAACAACTATTCAGATTGAAAATCGAATTTGTACATAGAAATATTAAAGCAAGACTTACTGCCAAAGGCCCATTTGGTATTTCGTAATCGAGTACCGCGCAAGAGAAGATTATCGTTTTTCAATGAGTAGATCTTATTTTTCCATTTCAAATTGCCTTCAAATCTATTGAGATCGACATTCGGTGCTTCAAATTCGATTTCAGCTGGATAAAATCGTATAGAAAATCAAATCATTTTTAAAAATTCCACGATTTCACAATGTTTTATAATAATTCTTACCATCAAAAGTGGACAATTGGTTGATATTATCTTTAATATCACAAGTTTCTCGGAGTGCGTATCGAACTTTCAGATTCGTTTCACTGAAAATTGAACAAACAAAGAATTGGTTTCCAAAATTAAGAAGTTTCCAATTGATTAATCACCCATCGAGTTCTGCTGTTTCAATATAACACAATCCATTGGGTTCGCTGGTCGAAATAAGGATAATATCGGCCTGACAAAAAAAAACAAAGTCTGAAGATCAAACATCCATTGAAATAGTGAATCAAGATTAAAAGAAACAATAAATCGATCATCGTCCCGCACATCAAACGTGAAAAATTTGCAGGTCGATCGTTCTGAACATCAGAAACGTCATAAACCGACTGGAAAATCGACGAATATAACGAAAACAGTCGATTCTAGCGATTTCTATGTCACCGAATTCCGGACGCAAGTTTTATAGAAATTTTCGACGATTTCCTAGCCGATTCAGATCAAATAGTGATGGCCTTGGTCATATACGCTGAAGCTTTGTTCAGCAATTATCACTCGTCAAGATTCAACAATAGAGAAATCAATGCGTATTCATTCATCAGAACGAGTTCATAGATGTTCTGCTGTTAGACAATTTCAGATAGTCTTGTTCAGAAGTTGAGAATTTTCACGTCTCAATCCACCAGCGAACAACTACTTGTGAGTTTTATTAGTGTGAATGAGTTTCATTGGATGAAAACTCGCTGGAAATCACTAAAAATTATCGAAAATCGCAAAGAACCAAAGAGAATCAATTGAAACTCAATTTATATTTAAATGATTTTAATCAGCCATTTTCTTCTTGATTCGAATTCAGTTTCACTCATAACAAATATCAATATTTGTACTTACTGTGACAAATTCATCGTTAGTCAATTGAATAATGTCACCAGCATTAATTTCTCGCCACTTTCTAGTTGTAAGCTGTCCATCGACAAATGTACTTGTTTGGCGATTATTAATTTGATTATCACTTCGATGTCTCGCCTATAAATAATCTATCGAAAACTATCGGAGGATTAAATAGATTTGTCTTACAATGTCATCACTGGCATCCTTGATAGCTGTCAAGGACAATACTATGACAAGTGGAAAGGCTGTTGTAGCGGGTCGCAGAGAACTGACTTGTGGTATTAGCTAAAAAAATAGTCAATGACAAACGGAAAAGCTTGTCAGCATCGCTCTTTGGAGCTAAAATGTGGAACTCACAAGCTCTGTTTTTTTAAATAGACGTTCGAGAACAAAGAGATGGAGATAGTACATCATATAGTTATCGTTAACTAAGAAGATTGTGCATTAATATTATTCATAACACACCATAATTCCTAGGAAGCCTACCTGATGTGCTATGAGAACTCATGTGTTGACCTTTGACGCGACTCCTATGGTAGCATACTCGCTAACGAACACCACCTCATTAGTAGACAAACTTACATCTTAACGCTTGCTAATCACTCCCCTCCACTGTTGCTATAGGAATGTACCGTTGACATGTGACCCCAGTTGCTATGGAGCATATTTTACGAAGGAAAATATATGAGTTCCACAAAATACAATTGAACTATTCGGAAAGATAATTATCAATTCTATCTACTTGTAAGCAAAGTTGAAATAAAAAGTATGCATTGGCTAATCGAGTGAATTGTTCGAAGAGATTTTTCGGTACAAAAGTTATCAGATTGTATCTTGATGTCGATATTTCATTGCCCTAAATGATAATTCTCGTCAAATATGATCACAAGATTTCACTTTTGATCATTTGAATCTTCTTACAGCATATCGTTTGAGTACATTATTCTCATGATCATTGGCTCGGATCGTTCGACTGCCTTCTATAAGATCATGAGCAAATTGCAATTTTTCAAGACAGTAAGGAAAAATGAATGACTAACCTTCAATTGTCTTCTTTTTGAACAACGATAATCTATTCATTTTTTTTTATCAAGCACGATCGTTTTCGATGAAGAGGAAAGCGATTATTCTTCGATGCTTTTTCGTCGTCGTCACTGGTTTTTACGCAATCAACAGTACAAATGAATGGATAATAGCGACAATAGAAAGTTACAACGCATACAAGAAAGAAATGATCTACAATATAAATAATTTTGTTGACTAATCACTTGATGATGTGATGTTCTCTTGTCAGCCTTCGTAGTTCTCACTATTCCAACACTATTTATTTCCTGCTATTCTTCTCGCTCTGAAAAAGTTATAGGGGAGACAAGAAACTCACCATTATACGGGATCCCTCCTCCTAATCGTCTCGTACTGGTCCTAACCAACTCATCCGCTGTGAATTATTTCGAAGATAAGAAGCTAAATCCCCTCAAAATAAACGAGTATGTTATTATATAGTGTTTGGACACATCTCTACTTTTTGCATGGCCTTCTATTGAGGGTCTTTTGTAAAACACATGATTATCCACGATCGCCTATATTTTTTGTCGTAGAGTAGCCCGACTGAAATTAAGCACAAATCTAAAATATTAGACTTTTATATTATAGTATAAGAAAAATAGTAGGACCATATCACTTCGATTTTCACCTCTATAGAAGTCAGTCCATGTAAGCCACGATCGTATATGTTCAATTGAGATCTTCAGATTTTGCTCAATTTCAGATATGTGGTAGAGGTAAGTGTTTTATAAATTTTCGTGTAAGCCATTTCCAAAATATTGAACCATCGATTTTTAATAATTTTTCCAGAAGCTCTAAAAATCAAGACTTCCAAAATTGGAGATACTCCCTGCTTAATATCTCAAGAACAATTCGATTGATCGAGCTGAAAGTTTTTGTGAATGCATACATCAGTGAGGTTTACCTATAAAAAAAATTTGAGCTCAAACGATTGAGCCCTTTGTATATTATGGATTTCCCTTAGACAGGCAAAATTTGCTATTTTTGGTGATTTTAGAGCTTTATATCTCGTGATTCAAAGTAGATAGAGAGCTGAGATCTTTGTTGCAAGTAAAACTCGCAGAGACTTAACTGTAATAAAAATTTGAGCTCAGTATGATGTTGTATTCTCTCAGGAAGACCTTGGTAAAGTTCAGTTTTTTTACTAAAATCGCCATTTTCAGTCTAAGTTGTCTACCAAAATAATGGGGCGATTTGGGAGCTGATAGTTAGAAACCGAAAGTCTCATATATGATCTACAATCTTATAGAAAAGCTAATATAGAATCCCTACAAACGGTCTAGAAAAGGAATAGTCTTTTGGAGCCACAAATAGAGATAATTCGATTTTTGCAACTAAAAACCCAAATGGAAAAAAATCATTGTTTTCGAAGAGTCATTTTTTTTTCGAATTATTGGGCCATTCTAGTTTCCTCTACTTTTTCATGCAAAAGTAACATTGTGAAACATTAAAAGTTATATATTCTTAATCAGCTCGTAGAGTTCTATCGAATAGTATATAAAAAAATGTTTAAAAAAATTTACTCGTATTTTGCATTATTTGCACTGTACTTGTAGTGATCTCTTCACGATAGTCTTTCACAAAGCAAAATGTAAAGTATAACAGCAGTTGCCAACGCATCAGACATTTTGGGTGAGTATTGCGATATCATGTTATTCGAATCATGTCGCAAAAATTCTGGGGAAGCGAGGATTAAGTTTTACTAGAATCCACAGTAAGCTGAGCATGTATAGTATTCATCTGCTGTTCAAATCGAAATAAATTAATTTGATATCGAGTTAATTATGGCCTTGAATAATCATAAGAATTTTTCATTTGATGTCATTATTAATAGTATGAAAACTTTGCAGGAACACCAAAGGACGCAATATATACAATTAATAATGATAATATTAAAAGAAATTTTTTTTCAGGGCTCGCATTGAACCATTTAGGGGTGACCCTTTATCTTTACTTTCCTTTATAATAAAGGATAAAGATAAATGAATCCTTTATTTTTAAAAAATAAAGATAAATGATCATTTATTTTTAAAAAATAAAGTTAAATAAATAAAGGAATACTTTATTTTTAAAAAATAAAAGGAAAATAAAGGAATAAATGATACTTTTTACGATGACAGATAATGTAATTGGAAGAGCACTAGAATCATGAAATAAATCTGTAGAGAGATTATTACGATTTAAAAATGTAAATTTGATTTAAAATACGTTTCCCAAGATGAAATTCAAAAATAACAGAAATGAAAGCTTTATTTCTGATCTTTTAGGGGTACTAAGAAAGAGGAAAAGCTTCTTGTAACATTCTAATGTCATCTAAAGCTTTCTATGTATTCAGACATCTTTGTGAAGCTTTATTTCAGAATCATAGAATGTCTCCATCGGATCGATTATCACTCAATGTTCATATTTCGAAATAGAATTCCTTCATAATTTTGATTTTCGCTTCTAATTATCCACAACCTTGCCCAATGTACTCTATATTTTGCTATATTCCGCAAAAAAGTTGATCAATAGAAGTTGTAGAACGATTATTTGCAAATAAGTATTAAATCGATGGTTTTATTTTCACGAGGAGTAATTCTTTTTCCAGGTACTGGAAAACATCCTAACGATACACACACAGACATAAGAAAGACACAAAATAAGGAAATTAAAACAAAAAACAGAAAATAACACACACATAAGCTATAATGAACGTAGTTTTTTGTATGATTTAATTCCAAGTGTATCTACATATAAAAAAGCTTCTTTTGGCAGGCACTATTTACCATTGATATATTTATTCTCTATA
>CAJNOL010000625.1:41249-117679 GCA_905250125.1 Rotaria sordida | reverse complement strand
TGTAAATTCCATATCGAGTGAAACGTTTCTGCTTGTACAGAATCTTGTAAATTCTAAGAAAAAAAATTTTTTTCACTTAATTTTCATTACAATCTAATTAAGTAATCTTTTTATTTATTTTGGTTCTTCTAGATTCAACTATCTTCTCTAATCCCCGAGAGTATCAGGTCAAACGAAGCTTCTCTTCTAATGAGACTAGATGATGATCAAAAGATCTCATGTTTTTTTTTGAATTAACAGAAGATTCTACACCTTAGGTTGAATGTATGACATAGTTATTAGCGTCCTCTTTCGCCCTTGCTTTCGATTAGTTCTGTCTGTCTACCACGTTGCTTCTCTTCTTTATTCGAAGAAGCAAACACACGGACATTTTTTCTGCGTCTCGTGGTATCCACCCTCCCATTCTGTTGATAGCAAACCATGGTGAAAGAAAAGTGAGCAGATAACAACTAATGACACATATACATGTCCTTTACTATTCTTGTAGCCAATGCAATAATGACAATGACAACCTTCTCAGTTTGACACTATCACACTAGCCACCTACTGTAATTAATCTCTTCTGTTTTTTCACTTTCATTCAACAGTGAGTATCTCAAGATCAACTTACTTTTTCGACTCTTGAATACTTTTAAACATGCTTGCAGGAACGTAAACAGGTTCCTCATGCTCAACAAACCCATTAGAGAATCCATGTACTGACTATATATTTTGGTGACAATTAATCGAAAACTAGCTCTCAATCTAGCTATGCTCAATCATTCTCATCGCGCAGAGACATACTCATGAGAGACAAATTGATATTGAATTGTGCTCATCAGTCAGTTTAGAGCCTGCTCATTGTGAGTACCATTTCTTTCGGTCGAGCTCCAGAAGTTGAACATTTTATTTGACTGCTGACACATTGCAAGCCTAACGAAGTCGCAAAATTACTCTTTAGGAAAAGTCAATACAGCTTTTTGCTGATAGAAAGCTTTGGTGTCAAGCAGTCTTTGAAGCGGAGACATCTTCGCACTCTAGCCAGTTTGTCTCTTTCATTTTCGATTAAATTCATCTTGAATCCATTTCTTGGATGACAGATTCCTACGATCGACGTCATTTGAGATTCATTTTGATATCCTCTTTCCGAATTTTATGCAACTAGCTGCCACTTATATCTATCTCTCGATTTAGGTGAATTGAGAATAAATGTTGTCCAGGTTTCACCGAAGTTCGCCTGTCGTCAACTCAAATCAACGAGTTCTTGGCTCTGCAGAGAACGCTCTAATGAGGCTTTCACAACAGTATCAAGGCTATATGAAAGTCGGTGAAGTTCTGCATTTGCAAGGGCCCCACATCTCTCTGGAGAGACTGACTTCTGCGATTGGCCGCCTGCAATGTCGTCATCCTTTTCTTCGAAGCCGTCTACAAAACAATCCTGCAAAGCCAAACAGCTTTCTAATGGAGGAAGACAGCACACTTCGCCTCAAGATTCGAGAGATACCACGAAAACGTGACGATCATCTCAACTTCTGGCGTCAGGAATGGCGAAAGCGAGAGAAGGAGACAGCTGTCATCGGACAAGCGCTAGCCGAATTCTGGCTTTTACAGGTAGGCAAGAGTTTGACTTCGGAGTTTTAGAACCGGCTTTCTGTTATTGATAAAAATGTTACCACTCAATAGTCGAGTTGGTACTAGAAATAAGTTCAATACATGGCTTCTTCTAGGATCCAGATGATCATGGCAACGAGAATGGTCCGAGAGAAATAGTATTAGTATGCGAGCACAGCGTTTGTGACGGCTTGTCTCTAAGCACCATAGCACACGAGCTTCTCATGGTTTTAGGCGATGATGATGAAAACATACTTATTAATTCTTTGGACTGGCCAATGACTATGGAGGCTGCAATTCAAGGGAGCCTTTCAACGTGGGGCAGGCTAGTCATATTTGGTAAATTCATCCTCGCGGTGTTGTACTGGCGCATAGCCAAAGCTCAGACCATCACAAGAATACCCTTGGCCAGTGTCGATTTTCCGTTGACAGATATGGCCAAGTACTGTTACACTGAAGCTGCTTATGGTATGCTGAACAAGGAAGAGACGCAAAAACTGGTAGAAAAGTGTCGTCAAAAGGGTGTGACGGTGACATCAGCTGTTAGCAGTGCCATTTTATGCGCCACATCTACGGTAGTGGGCGTTAGTGATGACCAAGCGACACAGCTGACCTTTGCAATAGCAGCCGATACTCGCAGACGATGTGTACCACCAATTCCCAATCACGATCTTAGTTATCAGGTATCCGGAACCATGGCATTCGTAATATCCACAAGAGATATACCAAGAACGCTGGAGGGAATGTGGCAACTTGCGAAAACATTCGGACGCCACGTGAAGACATCAGTCGACGCCGGTCAAATCCTTGCTCTCGGTATGATTATGGGAAAACTCTATGAGAAGAACATGGGTCCCCCCAATCTTGCGGAACTTCCGACTTGCGGAATTTCAAATTGGGGTATTTTGCCCTTTCGGGAACGATACGGGAGATGGGAGCTCATGACGATGACTCCTTTCGGAAACATGATTCGAGCAGCCATGCCATTTATTTTGATTCAAACTGTAAATGAAGCATTGACGATTGGGTATATTGGATCTGCTCCCATCATTCCTCCAAGCACCCTGGACAACTTACGCGATGGCACAATGCACAACTTGCGCCACATGATAGGAAACTAACACTATTTTCACACTAGTTAATTATGTGTGAAAAACATTTGATGGTTATTTGAATTGTTTTCAATTTTTGATTGATTTTTAATTTGGCCAATCTGTGAGTTTCATATGAATCGATAAAGTTTTTTAAAATTTATTTTTAAAGATTTAATGAATAAGAATTTTGATATAATTTAGATTATTGTAAAATAATTATTTTAATGAATATTTTTTTTGCAACTCATAAATGAAATTTCATTTGTTTTTTACAGAGACTGTTCTTATATGTTAGCGAATGGTTAATTTTATAAAAAAAATTTGAATAGGGTGTTGGTGTGAATTTGAATATTCTCTTCTTTCACACCCACTCACACCTACACCCTTGTTTCTCTGCAGCAACGGTGCAAGATCCATATGGGTGTGGTAATATGACAGTTCGATCTTCTTAGAAACAGTCTATAAGCACGAATCTTTTTTATAGTATATATGTAGGTCACTGACATCTACAAAATGCATTAAGTCCCGACCGAAAAGCGCTCGGGTATCTGAGAATGTTCCCTTGTCAGACTGTGTGTCTTTTGCGTATGGTTTGGCGACAGGATAGAGTGCTTATCACTGTTACTTAAAGAATGCAATTCCAATAGCTACTGCGAATTCCGGTTATTGTAACGCACATTACTAACAATACTGATTCTCACTGCAAAAGAACTAAGAAAAATCGATCGTGCGAGTAATTTTTACACAAGTTTGTCTTCCCAAGACAAATGGTAAGATTTGAAGTTGTATTCGAAATGGAATTATTCTAGAGGAAGTAAATGATTTATGACATTGTCCTCTCTTTCTAAATATTAATTTCATTTCATATTGAAAACCAAACATTGTTTTTGCATTATTTTTTCATGTCAATTGCGTCATGCATTCCTTTGAAAACAAAGTAAAATGAAGTCAACATTCTAATGCAAGACGATTATTTTGTAAAAGACCTATTCCAAAAAACTTCTGATTGTCAACGATTAACAAAGATTGTCTTGATTGCAATCAGCTTTTACCCCTTGGACAGTCTATGGATTTTTGTATAAAACCATCAAGTTTTCCCCTACTTTTGTATTAGTAAACTTACAGAAGAAAGTAAATCTGGTTCGTAAAAAAAAGATGTCATAATGAAGTTTTTAGGGTTGTAGAATTAGATACCAATTTCTGAATCTTTTATGATTGTGGCACAATATGGTTCTAGATAGAACTTATTTTTTCTTCTTCTAAAAATGGCTTCATACTGGTAAAAAGCAGTCCATTCAATACACTTAATCTGATACTGTTGATTAATTCTATATCTGATCCCCTATTTCTATCTTTAATCCTTTATTCATATATCTAACCCCTTAACTCTACCATTAATCCCTTATTTCGATGCTTAAGGCCATCCTCCTCAAAAATCGATCTCAGGACAGGAACGTTCGAGTCGTATGAAATTTTCAGGATATATTGGGGCTGCAGTGGGAAGGCTAAGGTAAAAATTTTTAGTACGGTACCATGACGTTTGAGAGAGATATTGGCCAAACAAGGGTCAAATGATAGCTCATTTCGTCTCCAAAAACTCTCGGTGGCCTTCAGTCTATACATTTAATTTTTTTTGTTCGAAAGAGCATGTCAGGATGCAGTACTGGTGAGAGCCCTTTTTTAAACTCTTACTTTTTAAGGGAAAAAAGTGATTGAAAGTTCAATGACTGAAAAAAACTCTCTCAAAAAACAGTGCTCTAATTATATAAATATTTGTTATATAATTAAAAGCAAAGCCTAATAAAAAAACGGGCTCTCATATGCACTGCGGTTTTACACACTCTTTCAAATAAAGAAAAATCTATTGGCTACAATGAAGCTCCTTCGAGAATTCTGGAAGATGCGATCGAAAGTCTATAAAACGAGAAAAAACAAAAAAGATTTTCAATTTTTTTTCGAATTTTGTCGTTTATGAGAGATCAGATCAGGGGCTGTCTTTCTCTGTATTTATTCTAATTTCTATTATTCTGACGAAAAGTGACTTTTTTTGAGGGGTCTCAACCTCTTAATTCTATATTTAACCCCTTATTTCTATCCTATCACATTGTTTCTATCTCTAACTCATTATTCCTGTGTCTGACCTCTTATTTCTATGCCTAATTCATTTTTTCTTTATATAATCCTTTATTTCTATATTTTGTACTATAATCTAAAGATATAGTAAAGTCTTCCGAAATCCCGAATGATTGGTTTGGCATTTTTTTAGAGTGGTTCAAGCATGGTGCATTAAAATCATCATTGTAAAAAGAGTTCAGCAGTAAAAAGAAAAGGTGCGAGATAGAACTCTTCTAAACACTTGGAACCATTCTTAACTGAAAATGGTTCTTAAAATTATCTAGAATCTTTGATGGTTTACTAATGAAGGAAGCGAATCTTAAAAAGTTCAGTATCGTCGCTAAAATCCTCAATGGTTTCTGATGATCCATGTTTTTTTTAAGAGAGTAGTGCAATCCTAATGTAATCGATAAACGTCAACAAGATTTTAAAAATATGCTACCATAAAAGTCTGATAATTATGTATAAAACGTTCGATGTGAATAGTTTTCATAGTATTATGTTCATATATCAACACTGACTGTCTTAAAAATTTAATATCACGGCCCAGGATCGCTATAGGGCAAGTAATATTTTAAATTTATTAGTTTGGCTGTGATAGTGATAAGTTGACTCGAACATTGTCAGTTTTCTTGATTAATAGTACAAAAGGCTCCATTGTAAGACTCAAAATGCTTTTTCAGTTAACCAGTAATTGGTAATGAGTTTCTAAAATTACAATTATATAACAATTTATTTGCTTATTGATTGATGATTTTCAAGAAAATCTCTTTTTTGTGCTTTAAGCGCAATAAAATCTCATTTAATCACTGATTTATTGAAAAATTGTGACTAGTCATAATCTAATACCAATTTTTTCCTCAAATCATCACGATTTTGAGGGCATGAATAAACTAGTTCTAAGTGATTGGATATTAGCTCGAAGATTATGTAAGGGACGTGAGTAAGACTAATTTCTGACGTTCTCATTCTATTAATCTTTAATAAATGAATATCGAGCATGTTGAATATATTAAATATTGTGATAAATTCTCTTTTCCTTGTTTTCGTTTCTCACACTCACAATCAGATAAAATCACTTCGCGAAAAAGCGTACTTTTTAAAGTTAAAAAAAAATGATCAAACATACTTCATTTTCTATTTATCGACACTAATCATCCAATGGATATTCAATACAACGCTTCTATCGAGAAAATAAAAGCTAATTTAGATCATTGTGTTACAAGATCACTGATTATTCGTCAAAACTGAGGTGATTTGGACGAGATGGAATAATTATTAACGGTATGCGATGGATAAATGAAATATTTATTTAAACAGAAGAGTTGGTTGATTCGAATTAAAGAGTTATTTTAACAGAAGGCCTAATAAATATTGTTGATTTAAATGAAACAAATTCTGTGCAAGTTTTTTTTTTATTTTAAATACCGACAGACTGGAATTCATTTTTTATTTTCAAGTTCGTAGATACAACATTACGATAGGATCGAAAACTGACAAATGTATATATACCCTTACTGCTTTGATTTGTAGCAAGCGCGATCAAATTACTTCCAATGTTTAGACAACTATATGTAGTAACCACGTTCGTTTATTCTATCTTGAGGGTGAGGGTATAAAGAACAGAAATACACACTTTCACCCTAAAGTCTTGTTTATGAACTAAACCTCTTGACCTATCATATTCAAATAATGATGATAAAGAAATAGGTGAAATATCCATCACTAGTGTTAAAATATCAACATAATTTTCTAGAAAGCAATGATAGTAGTTCAACAGTTTTCAAGAAACTCTATATAAATTCGTTAAAGAATTATCTAAAATCTCATTTTCTTCTAATTACTAATAAATTGTCTGTAAGTTTATTTATCTAAATATGTTTCATTAATATAACCTTCTTCGATGTAAGAAAAATATTGAGTTTATATAAAAAATTTTCTTTCTTGCTTTATCATTCTTATCTTAATGTGCACATATAGTCATGTCTCTCTGTGTCACGTTATTTTTTTTTTCATTTCTTTCTTAGTCCGTCACTAATGATATCCTTCGTTCGATTTTTTCTTTTCTTTGCACGCTTCACAACTATCGCTCCCTATCGTTTTTTTTCACCATTCATTCATTCGTGTAGTTGCATTGCGTCGAACGATTCATTTCTTCTGCGTTATATACATACATTTGAGTCAAATAGTGAGTAGAGAATCATCGTATTAGTTCACACAAAGACTTCTTCATTGCCATGGTCGATTTTACTCTCTCACCAGAGCAAAAGACACTTCAGATATTTGCACGCACCTTTGCACAAGAAAATCTCTTGAATGCTCATCTACTTTATCAAGATTTACCAACTCCGCACCAGAGATTTCTTTCGACCAAGTCAATATACGAGAAAGCAGTGCAAGCCGGTTTAATCCAAGCTCAGATTCCAGTCTCGCTAGGAGGAAGTGGAGGTGCAATGATCAATGGAGCATTGATTTGCGAAGAATGCTATGCAGTCGAGTCGAGCGCAAGTTTAACCATATTCGGTACCGGATTAGGAATATTACCAGTCATTCTGTTTGGCTCCCCTGACCAACAAAAACGTCTTCTTCATCCATTCATTCGCAAGCAAGATGCGCCTCTAGCGAGTTTCGTTTTTTCTCAACCCGGTGGTTCTGCCAATTGGAAGACTTCTACGACATTTACCACTGCCCATTTGGATGGAGAACATTATATTTTGAATGGCGAGAAGAAATGGGCTACGAACTGTGCTGGCTGGGATTATTCAGGTGCGGATTTACAGTGCGTCGTGGTAAAGATCGAAGAATCTTTTGCCGTCATTGCTGTAACATCTGAGAATATAAAGAATAATACGGATGGAGCATATACGATCGTGGAAGACATCGAAACCATCGGACATCGTGCTGTTTCTGGACCACATATAAAGTTCACTAATCTTCGAGTACCTATTTGGAATCGACTCGATCAAGATGGTATCAAAGTAGTCGAAACTGTTTTTACCGTCTCGGCTGGTCTCGTTGGTTCCTTTTGCACTGGTGTTATGCGTGCATCGTTCGAGAAAGCACTAACATTTGCACGGATGGAGAAGCGTGGAGGGGATACGTTTATAATCAATCATCAAAGTGTGAGCGATATTCTTACTTCGATGAAAGCGATGTTGGAAGCGTCAAGATATTTAACGTGGAAGGCGCTACACCTTTTCGAAACGACTGGCAATGGAGAACTTTGTTATCTTGCCAAGATCTTCGCAGCCGATCATTGTGTTCAAGTGGTTTATGATGGAATGCGGGTGATTGGCGTTGATTCTTACGACAGGAAGCATGGATTCGACAGACTACTTATGGATTCAGGTGTCTTTTCGCTATTCGATGGTGGCAATGTTGGAGTACGCAGACGTCAAGTTCAGGACTTGTTTAAGAGTGATACCTATGACCCGTTAGGGGCGATGGGTTAAATGATCATAATGATATATACTCACAATCTAGGAATTAACAATTCTATAGAATTCTATGTAACGAAGGAATTCAATGACAACCAGAATTACCCAGAGAAGGAGTTCAAACAAATCTAGCGATTCCAAAGAATTCTATTTCACTATGTCAAAGGAGAGCATACTCATCTTAAGCGTTTGGACTTTGTTGAAAGTCAAAGAATTCAAGCAAATCCAACAAATGTAACAATTCAATATAATTCTATCCGTTTTACTTCTTTTGCCAAATTTGTTTGAATTTCTTCGATCTGTAATTGTCTTGAATCATAAACTTATGTAGAATTCTATAGAAATTCCTTGATTTCTAGTTCATGGACATAATGGACATTGCTGAAAGTTTGATTATTATTTAAATAAAAATAGTTTAAATCAATGAATAACTGTAGGAGGTTGTGGAAGTGGGTGTTGATTTGAATGAACGACTTTGTCCAAAACCAACACCCACATTCACACCCATTTTTGTTTTTAAATCATCAAAATCAATTCTATAAATAATAATGAAAAAACTTGAAAGTCCAACTAACTAATAAAAAAGAAAGACTACAAGCAAGAAGGGTACATCAACAAGAAAATGTTAACTTTGATTATTTCTTCTTTAAATCAACAGATATAATTGTTTTATACAATATTTTTTTGTGCCAAAGAGTACATTATCCTAACTTGACAAAGTTAATCAATGCTATGTCAAGCGATGGACTTCCTTTTGCATGACATGGTGTCAAGCCTGTTCCGAAGGGTTTATGAAGTTAATAAACCCTTTAAGGGTATATTACAGCTCATACACCCTAAAAGGTTTATGAAAGTACAACGAATAAAATACTCTTCCTAGGATTTATGAAGGAAAATGGTATTTGAAAGGGTTTATGACACTAAAAGCGTATATGAAAGCGTTTATAAGGTTAATAAACCCTTTTGAATGGTTTATTATTCTACGCCTATTTTTTACAGTGTAGGGACGGGTACAGCTCGAACTCCAAAAGATATAAAAGTAAATTTTATACTCGATGAAAGCCCGTTGAAAACGAAATATAAGAGTATGACTGGTAATTCATAGGATGGCAATTAACTATAGGATTAAAGAAAGTTTCAAAATTTCAGGAATATTGTTGTATAATTTTATAGATAGTTAGCACTGATCTAGTACACAAAGCTGTTGAGATTTTTTTTTCCTATTTTGAGTCTAGCACTATCATTTGCTTATCAAACTTAAGTTCTGTTTACCAAAGCGACCAGGAAAGAGAGCTCTACAAAGTCTGATAGATGAAAAAATTTTGTGGAGATGCTTGTGTTTTTCGTGGTTGACTACTCATGTAAGTACTCAATCATCTTGCTAGAACTTTGAAAATTTTCGTAACTTTATAACCCATTATCATCCTATGAATTACCATTTACATTCCTAAATCCCGTTTTCGACGGGCTTTTATTTGGTGTAAAATTCCCTTTTATATCTTTCCGTGTTCGCGCTGTACTCCTATAGCAAAAGGTTATGCACAACCCTGTACCCTGTTCATTTGTACCAGATACAACAAAATAATTATCAAGCTAGATATTTTTCTTTTACGAAAAATTATTTTTAATCGAATAAATGTTTGACTTCAACTGATTCATTCATAATTAATTGACGGTCAGGCGTAAAAATATTTGTATCAGTAATAGATTTTTTGTATTCATTTTTGGCAAGAATAGGAAATCGTTTAATAGCATTGTTTAATATCCAATTTATGGACGATTTCGTAAAACATAATTAATTCAATTAAGATGATTGATAAAAATCGTTCCAATCGTCCGGTAAAAGAGAAAAATGAAATTTATCTGAAATACCATTTGAAAAAATAGCTTTGGGTTGATGTAGAAAATCACTAATTAATACACTATGATCAATTAATAATTGAATACAGAAACGTTCTTCTGGATTATGAACAATTGGAATATCACTTAGCAAATCTTCTATTAGCTTTTTTTTAAAAATATATATATTTTAAAGAAAATTTTCATTTGATATGCTGTCATTTTTTGGCTTGTATTTGATTATTCAGTATGTTTTTAATTACAGCTCAGTAGTTTTTGCTCAGTAAAAAATTAGTTTTAGCATAGTAAATAATTTGAAAAGCTCAATAATTAGTTTAAAAAGTCTCAGTGTTTAAGAGTGTGAGTGTTCTTCTTCCTAGCGGTAGCACTCACACCCCACATCCAGCTCTAAGTCAGACAAAGCGGAAATCACTAACTCAGAAAAAATAACTCGTTGTTTATTTAAAATGATGTAGATCATATTTTGTTAGCACATGAATCGAAATAATTCCACTAGTTCATATTGAAATAAATCAAGTTATAGAGTGTAGTCTTTTGTTTTTCTTTTCGTTTGCTATTTATGATGGACAAGAACCGTTCGCATCGCATTGCATTTTCATTGAATTAAAACGAAGACCTTGTAGACATGTACGCATTATTGCAACTGTATTGACACATTGAAAATATCGACCAAATTTACAATTAACTGAATCGTCAAATAAACCCGAATGAGAACATGTAAAGTAATCTGTACAAAACAAAAAAGATTAATGATAAAATATATAAGTTTTTTCTCTCTTACGCCTTTCACAAAATCGTCCACTAAAGCCAGGCGGACATTGACAATAAGCAAAGTGTGAAGCGCCAAGTTTTCTCTCTTCACATACACCACTATTTTGACAAAGATTAAATTGGCATGCACCCGGTGTACCTGTATATTAAAATAACAATTAAACTAATTATATGAAATAATTTCAATAATATCTACCAATCAATTCACAATTGGAACCAAAAAAACCTATTAATAAAATTTACTCATGTTCTTTTTCTCGTTCTTATATTTTAAATTTTCTATACCGTTTAAACACCAACATTGTGCTTCAATTCCATTATTAGCTGTAGGCACAGGATTACAAACACCACCATTAACACAAGTTATTTTTTGACAAAGTTCTTGACCTATACAAACAATATTAATGAAAAACGAAAAAAAAAAACAATACCATACCAATCGATGTTTCACATTGAGATCCTGTAAAAGCAATTTGGCAAATGCATGTACCTGTTGCAGCATTATAAACGCCTAAATTATTTCAAAATAAAATATGATTTTAATTGTAGTTAAGATTTTTCCTACTACCATGAAGACAATGGACAGGTCGTAAAGTAGAAGTAACAGTTGTAATTGTTGTTGGAGATACAGTTGTAATTGTTGTTGGAGATACAGTCTAAAATGTCCTCTGGAAAGTGTTCTTTCAAAAATGTTCTCGACTTTTCGTCCTTGTAAAAAATGTCCTTCACAGTAAATATCCTTGGTGAAAACCTCTTTGAGAAATAATCCCTCATCCTCAATTGTTATTTTGGGTGTGAGTAAAGATAAGACCCACATTCCACGCTCACACCTATACTTTACACCCATCTACATTCACATCCCATAGTCATACCCTATTACATAGACTATCTTTTTTTATTGCAAATGAAAAATAAAAGAGAATTCAGTTCATTATAATAAATTATACTATATGATTAATATTATCGTGTACCATAGCTCGCGTTTTATAGACAAGATATTTTCATGATGGAAGAAACTTTTTCTGAGGACCATTTTTCGTGGACATTTTTTTAAAGGGGTTTTAGCTTGTTACCGTTGTTGAACTAACACCTAGACATGGTTTTGGAATAACATAATTATATGTACCACTCGTACATGCACAAGCATAAAATGAATCTTGGAACCATCCTGCTTCAATACAAACTCCATTTGGACCACAATGAACATTATCACAAACACCTAGATATTTACAATCTAATCATTAGACTTCAAATCTTGAAAAACATTATTTCTTACGACACGGAGCATTTTTTCGTCCTTGTTCATTAGGACATGTACAAATAACATTGGATTCATGTAACAATTGAATACAGTTATAATTAGGTGGTGTGAAATAACCACCGAGTTGACAAGGATTTGTATTACATTGAACTAGAGATAAATAATAAAAATAAAAATTATTAAAGATTATAATTTTTTCTTAACCTGCAAAAGAGCTTTTCGCTATTGCTAAGACTATAAGTATGAAAAGAATTATGTAGCACATATTTCTAATATGTTATTGATGCTAATACACGTATACAATCGTCAAAAGAAATATTTGAATTTAAATAAAAACAACTATTTTTTAAGTCATATTTAAAGTCAGATCGAATATCTATGCGATTAACATGATCAAATATTTCCCCTATTGACTTTGTATATGATATTTTGTTATGATTCAAAGATAAGACAGCAAGAAAACATGATGTTGATAACCACAAACCAAAATAAAAATTTTCAAAGTCTTTTTTTCTCGTCAAAACTATGAAATTTGAAAAAAAACTAATTTGATCATTTGTTTGAATTCGTATCTGACAAATATATAAATAAAATATTATCTTTTACACTAAAAAAAAACCTCATAAATATTCTATTATCTATAATAGTTTGTTGTAATCAATGATTTGATATAATCCAGATCTAAGTTATGATAAACATCGTTTTCTTTTTCTTCTTTTTTATCCTTACAATCTATATTTATAGTTATGATTGAAATTTTCTATTATACTATCCAATATTTTCATGTATATCAAAATGTTTATGTTACCAATTTTAAATCATCTGATTTAGTTCTAGCGTTCTTCGGGACCAGGAATAGTATCAAAAATGAGCGTGCCTGAAAATCGTTTTGCTTTGTTTTCATATGCATTAAAATATTTTTATGTAAAACCTTTTTTAATTCTTAATAACTATTTTGATATATAATAAGTCTTGCAAAAGTCTTTGAAAAAATGTCGAGACTCATCTCTTAACAACTGAATATTGAATAGACCTGAACCTTTTTTTTATTTGAAAGGCCGAATGTTGGAGAATGAAGCAAACAAGTCAAGATAGTTAAAATTTTTACTTGCACTTTATTATGATGGTTTTTCAAATACGAAGCAACGCTCAACATGTCTGTACGATCTGATTGTTCGTTGTTTTCAGTCACTGACTTCACGACTTCGTTTGTTCTCAAACTTTGAGTTAAGCTTATCTACGAATAGATTCTTTCAATCCCTATCGTTCTATCTATTTGGAATACTTTTGTGGACACATTGTCGATAAGAAAATTCTCTTGTATAATATTCTTTTCACCGAAATATCAGTTTTGTAAAAATTGTGCAATAGAAGAAAACAGTGAATTCGTAAGAGTTCTGAAATTTATGTCTTAGATAAAGTGCTTTTAACTCTATCTAGCGGTAGATTCTAGTCATGATAGCTAGATAATGAAGTGGTATCAATTGCCAAATAAATGTTTACGGATATTACAACACGTGTTTTTTGTAATTAGTAGTAAGTATGCTCTCGCACAAAATAAATCAACTAGACACACAATCTTTTTTTTGGTTTCTTTTATATAATTACTCTTCAAATTTTGTTCATTCAAACAAAAAAAAAAGAGTTAAAGTCAATCAGATGTTACATTGTTGAGACATAAGTTGCGACATTCTTCCAAAGACTATTGCATCGTTTATTAATTAACAGAAAAATAGCAAATATCTTTCAAGAAAAATTAGACAAATTCATTTATTGTTCATTAAATCATAATTCTCTTATTACATTTATTATTTTCTTTGTTATTGTCTTCTTCGAAAAGAATATTATAATCTTCTCCTCTTGAATATTTTGTTTTTCCATGGGTATTGATGATGGGCTAGTATTGTTTTTTTTCTTTTCAGTTGATGAAGGAAATCATTTTTTTCAACTTTACGTACTAAAATACACTGCGAATGATAATTTTATTTTTAATTTAAGGTCATCTCATGTTGCGCAATGTATGACATTGACAGAAGCTACCGTCTGGTAATAATAACTTTTTCTCAAATATGAAAAATGAAATCGTAGTAAGAGTTCTAAAAGTCTTGTCCGTACGAAAACGAGAATCAAGAAAAGTCGTTCTCGCAAAACACTAATTACTTCTTTTAAATATGGTTAAGGATATTAATAATTTATCTAAGATGATTGGATTTTATTAGAATTGAAAGCATGAGTGACAGATACCACAATCGTGTATAAAGTCATACTCTCTTATTGAATGTTAGAATATTTGCTATTGTTGTGTCAGTTCAAATCAGATTTGTAATCGGTAACAGTCAACGGCCAATCTAATAGACCTAACATCTTTTTTTTCTACCGGCTGATATAAATTGTTTTTTTTTCACAAAACAACACTCTTTACTGATGTTGAAGACTATTTATGTGAAGAAAAAAAAAAGTCTAAGGCTGTTTTATTTAGTCAAAATTCATTATAATATACTAATTATATTTTATCCACCCACTTCTATATTAAGTTATACTATTAAAATAAAATTGAATAATCATTTTACATTGTAGTTATCATAGAGTTATTTATATTTTGCATAGACATGAGAGATAGCAAAATGAATATAATGTTTGAAGCAGATAAAATATACAAGTAATAAATAACGTTCGTGTCTTACGAACATTTAATGAATATGAAAAACTAATAGAGAATTTGTACTTCTAAGAAGTTTTTCGTTCAGCAATAGATACTACGAAACAAAAAAAAATTGATTGAAATAAATATTAACAAGCAGTAAAAAAAAAGGATTTTTATATTATTGTTGTACTGATTAGAACATAGACATGGCTAATCGAAGGGTTAATTTGACTGTTATAGAGTCAAAAAAATTAACAATAATTCATACTGCAGTTCGATCGCACGTCTCACCATTTCTACCGGTTCTAATTCTGGTTCAAACGACTCATGGAGAACATTATGTAAAAAATACTGTATGTATGAATGTAACAGATAGATTATTAGAAATGCTATGAGAATATGGTTCTATATTTGTATAAATCACAAAATCAATATTTGATATGATGGAATAGAGTTTAAATAAATAATTCAAAAATTATTTCTTCCGATAAAAATAACTTATTTAAGTAAATAAATTATCATTTTATCTTATCTAGACAACAACAAAAAAAGAGAAAATAATGATTATATTTACTAATTTATCTCTTACTGTAAAGAAGATGAACATAATATCATAAGATTAGTTTTTCCATTGATCAATATTGACATTTCAATCTTCATTACAATATTCTTTACATACGCAAATATCATCGAGTATACAACGAAAAAATAATTTTGATATTGAATCTGTTTTCAATCTATTTATAACTTCATGATTTTTTTAAATATGATTTCTAAACTCAATAGTTCTCAATTATAACCTATACTAATTTTTTTATTATCATACACTCTACCTATATTAAGTTTCATTGACTCAACTATCACCCTATTATTTAAGATTGAGTTAACTCTACATAAATTAGTATATCTATATATAACATTTTACAAAACCTTTTTGGATTTATTTTTGCAATTTTATAATTTTTGTTTAAAGTCAAATTTGATTCCGTATAATAAATTGTTGATTGATACAATAGACATTTTTTCGTAAATCTTCAAGTATAGAAAAGAATTTCTCCTAAATTGTTGCATAGAATAATCTTATTAGCGAAACAGATATATATCGGTACATAGATATCGTTTATATCTTTCATAGTACGATATATTTCTATAAACGATAACGAAGTATCAATTAATTTTAATAAAGAAAACAAGTTTTTCATATGTTTCGAAGTCATTATATTTTCAAAATAAATAAAAAGAATTTAAATTTGTCTAATATTCAGTTAATAAAAAGTAACAATGAATTTATTCATTATAAAACTCGATATATTTTCATTTTTCATCTGTCTAATATGAAAAAATAGATTATAAATTCTTCATTATGCAGTTTAAAAATATAGCATTTTTAATTCTCTAACAAACATTTGGATATTCTATATCGAAAACAAAAAGTATATTGATTTAATAAGACATATGCATGATAAACTTGACGTACAAAAATGCAAATGAAAATAAAACATTTCATTGTTATATTCACTAACAGATAAATATGTTGTCTAAAGCTGATAAAGTATTGAGCCGATAAGTTAGTTATTTGGGTATGTTAACTATTAAATGTTTGACATCTATATATTAATAACAAGAAAAGAAAGTATCACTATTGGTAATTATTTTATATCTTTACAATGTTAACAAATATGTCTTTTCCAGTGAATGCATTTAATTCAAGTACAAATTAATATTTTTTTTTAGTTCTTCAATTGTTCTATTTCTATTATTCAAGCGAATGTAATTGAATTAGGATGTCTGCTTACTGTTTATCTTTTTGAATTAAATGTCATGGGATCTGAACAAAAAAAAAACAACATTTGTTTACTGTTATTATTTCATATAAAAAAAGCGACATTTGTTCTGGAATTTTTCTTTTGATTAATAGAAATTATTCGTCAACTTAAAGCATGACTTTAGTTGACAATTTCTTTTCCTTCTTTTTTTGTTTTAGATCTGAAACTTCATAATCGTCAATAATGCAGTTTATTACACTTTTTTGTGTACTGTGTCTTCTTGTTTTACAGGTAAAGTTAATACAATAATGAATATAATGATGATAATGTTAATAATTTTTTAGCCAACAATAAGTGTTACATCATTCGCTCCGTTTCTACAAAGTCCTGATATTGAAACACCAAAACTACATGTTGCTAGACGGTTACGAGCTCCACTTATGGGTCGTTCAATCATAACACCATTGAATGACGATACTTTCGAATTAATTAAAAATGATACAAATGATATGAATAGTAGTGATGAATATGACATTATGAAACCCAATAAACAAAGTTTACTTTTGGCATTATTAAAACGACAAAGACGGATTAATTCGAAAAGAAAAGGACCACTTTTTGGCTAAACTATATTTGAAATAAATATATATTAAGATATCGACATTAGAATAACCATCATTATATAATCGATATTGTTCTTTCTTCTTTTTTCAACATCACTATAATCAATAAATAAATAAATAAATCAACTTTGAAATAAATAAATATGTCATTGAAATCTAATGAAATAATGAAATTAATTTGAAATTAATTAGAAATTTTCTCAAAATCTTTGATTAGAATAAACCTTAAGAAATATAACAATGTTCATTGATTTTATTTCAGACAAATCTTTTAATATCATCTAGAATTGCTATTTTTAATAAAAGTTTCTATCATCTTTTCACTAGTTTGATGTTTTTGAAGTAACTGATATTGATAATTGATACAATTAATTATTGATTAAAAATAAATAATTAAATCATAATATGAATAATATTATAAATTTTAATTGATACAGATAAATATTTATTTGAATTAATGTTTATTTATAACCACAAGGAAATTTCTTTGTTCATCAATGCTGAAAATTGATATTATAATATATATATAGTAACAAGTACGTCGAACGTTTTAAGACAAAAATTCTTTCGTTTTTTCGATTGGTTATAGAGCCTAACAGAAATTTCAAAAAATGTCAAAATTTTGTGTTTTTTTCCGAATGTAATTTCAAAATTTTTGTCAGACTTATAGGTTAAAAATTATGAATGAATCTTTAAAAGGATTGTAAAGAAAATTTGAACGAGTTTCATAACACAAGAAAGATGTCCAAACTAGAAGAAAAAAACTATCTTCCAAATATTTCTCTAGAATATTAATTCTTAATAATAAATTTTCTTCAAGATATCTATCAGCAATAGGAGCTTTGAAAAAGATTTGACGAGATGTTCACAATTTGTTTTTTGATTTTCAGACTTATAAAACAAGCTTAGTTATGTGTAAAGCATTACTATAAGATTTTCAACTTATAGTTCACTTTGTAGAATGTTTTCTCAACCATTATGTTATGTAAAAACTTAACAATCAAGCAAAAAGAAGTAGAGTTATACTAAATTATGTTTCATAACGACGAAAATAAGAAAGTACCAAGAAAGATCGCTGAACAACATCATAAAACCAATTTTTAACAGGATACGGTCACCATTCTCGATCTTTGGATCTATTGTTGCAACTGTTACCACTCAAACTTTATTTTCAGATCTTTTTCAAAGGTTCACTCATAGTGTCTAACTTATAAATCTCACAAACCTTTCGAATCTAGATTCGAAAAGAGCACAAAATTTTGATGTTATGACAAGGTTTAAAAACTTCTGTTGACCTCCGTAAAGTCACAAATCGGTATAAGAAACTTTAACAATTAATTTTTTTTTCGAATTTATTATCTGAATTCACAGAAAAAAAAATTAATTCATGATCGCTGCTTTCCAGATAGTTGTTTCGTGACTAGAGATATGCGGAATTGGGGGGTACGGGAAGGAGAAGTTGCCGAGACTTGGAACTACGAGAAAAAAATTATTCCAATCAGAACTCAAGATTTTAGTTGAATACTCTACGATTTTAAGCGAATTATTGTATAAATCATATTAATCAGAATATATATCAAGAGAGATGACCGAAAAAAGTGTTAGTCATTGACTGAATGAAATCAAAAATGAGCATTGAAGAATATTTTTAGATGTAAGACAAATAATTTCTGGAACAGGTTTCTCTAGGCTGGGCCAGGAACTAGGTTAGATTTACTGAGATCATAACAAGGACTACTAAAGAAAATGTTGCTGGCGTAAACCTGAATTTGGTCGAAAGACAAAGTATGAGAGTGTGTAAAAAAAAGATATTATTGTAGTGTGTTATTAAAAAAGACTTTTTATTTTAATGTTAGAAATATAGCAATCATATTTTAGAGAAAAAAGTGTTTTGGGTAAAGAGAGTGGGGTGTCAGCAGTACCCACGATCCAGAAATTTGCAATTCAAGGAAAATAAAGAAATTCAATGAATTGAATAGATTTCAATAACTTATATATCTACACCTTGTAAATATCATTGAAATAAAAAAAAAACTTCTGAGAATGAAAGAGGCAGAAGTGAATAGAAAATCATTGATACTCAAATGTACACCTCCTGAAATTCCATGATAATTACAAGCTCTAGTTATGGAAGCTATTTACCACTATTCTCTCTATTGAAATTCTTGATCTTTCTTGAATTATTCGAAGTTCATGGTATTTTTATAGTATAGGTATGGTAGTTATTCATCTCACCATTTAATTCCTTAAATTGCGAGTTTCTGAACCATGGATACCTCTCTAGGATGTAGGCATGAAGTCAGAGCAGACACACGCACATCACACACAACCTATTGACTGTTAGTGTCATCTCACTTCATATGTTTTAATTATTTTGTCTCAGTGTCTAACATTCGCAATTTTAAACAACAAAATTTTTTTTGATATTTCGATATTTTTACTTTGAATGTTATTCAGGTGAGTCGTTATCGGAGCTGCGACCAACAAAAAAAAAATATAGTACCGCATATCTCTATCTGCGATATTTTTTGTCCCACGATATTTTATTAGAAGTCTTAGTAATCAAGCAAGTTTTGTGTAGCTACTGTCTCAGAAGCAACATTCATATTACCGTCACAAAAGAAAAATAAATCAATGATATCTATTCAGAAGATTAATTTGTATTTATTTAATTCTTTACAAACACGACAATATTTATGAATTAACATTTAAAAATACATAAAAATTTTTCATTGCATTGTAATGTTTTTATAATTATATTACGAACTGATTGATCTGAATAAATAAGTAATATTACATCAGCGAAAAGAGCAATTGCTGGTAGAATACGAAAAATAGTTGATACAACTGAAGGAAAATAATTTTCATCATTAACAAATACTCGTTCGAGAAAAATTGGTGCCGCACCAATAACATATATACAAAATGTTAATAACATTGTTTTACATAAATGCATTTCTCGTTTGCCAAGTTGATTTGTATTGTTGCTATTTAAATTATGTATACGTTTACTTGATAACCGTACATATCGAAGCGTTGCGAGATTACATATAATGACAATAGTAACTGGTGCAAATATTATAGAGAAGCAGGCATATATGTCAAGAAACTTTTCACTATTATGAATTAAGCATGCACCGTCATCGAAGAATAAGTAAGGTAATGAAGCAGGTAATCCAATAATCCAACTTACAATGATATTTCCCCATATCCAACGGCTTGATCGAAATAATGGTTTATAATGATATTGAATTGATAATACACGACAAAATGAAGCAATACAATGTGCATACATAACATGATATGCACTCATATACATAAAAAAATCTTTTAAACGACATGATAATTTAATGTCTGGTGGATTACTTAAAAACATAATAATTGATAACAAATGTTCAAAAGAAAATACTATATTTGAAATAGATACATTAATTGTTAACCAAGTAAATTTATTTGATCGAAGAGTTTTTCGACTTAAAATAAGTATTATATAGACAAAAGCAAAAATAATAATCAGTATAAAAAAAGGTATTTGAATTATATCGGTAGTTTCACTTCGAAATTGTTTTCTATAGTTTGAAGTTATATTAGAGTTATTTATTGAATATTGAAATTCGTCTATTGAAATAGTATTGTTAGATTCGTTTGATATATCGTGCATGACTATGGAAAACTGTCGTGTTAGCATATTAATATATGCATTTGATTACCATTTTACAGATATTTTCTTCGTTACTTTAAAGGAATTTCTAATTTTCCATTAATAAAAATCTACTAAAAACGATAACAATACGACAAGTAAATATATTGTTTGTTCAAAAAGTACAATGAAAAATGATTTAATAAACAATTGAGTTAATGTCTTTGTAAAAACTTACGAATATCAATATTTTATGAAGTAACGTTGAATGTAATAGTCAAGATGTTAGAGACTTCTTTCTTTACTCAAATGATGCCAGGTAATATTATATATTATATTCTAGAATGGAGGAGCAAGAAAGTGGATTAATATGTGTCATCTTTTCACCTCTAGTCCAAAGAAAAAAGTTTCATTGTATGTTAATCCTACAGATATTTTACTAACTGTGCTTTTTTTTCTTGAAAAAAAAACGCTGACATAATGAACAATGAAGTTTAGTAATTAATAAAAGTAAAGCAATAAGATGCAAGCATCTTTATTACTTTTTCTTCCATTTGTAAATGCATCTCTAACTTTTCTCTCAGAAAATCTATTAAATATTAAAATATTGCATTCTCTTAAATATTTTGTTTTTATGTTGATTTTTTTAATTAGTGCAAAAAGCCGCACTGTTGCTAATAAAACATATAAACTTCACTGATGAATTTCGAATAAAATAAAATAATCAATACGATTTATACTTTAGTAATGCAATGAATATCTTTTATCGAAGTTAAAAACAATGAATTGGATAACAGTGATCATTACAAACTATATATGTGTGATTTGAACCGAGAGAAAATGGCTTTTTTTTACAAGAGACTTGGACCATATAGCAAGAGCTAGAAATAATTCGAACTAAAGAATTATTTATTTACAATGAACAATTTTTATTTATTGTCAAGTATTGATATAAAATTTAATTGTTCTTTTACATTAATGTAAAAAACAATGAATTAAACGAGAGCTTTTTGTAATGACATTAACATAGAAACATGATCATCCTGAGTATAATATAAATTATGATACTTTTAATGGATTGAATTTAATGAGAGATTTCGAAGGATACTTTCATCGTCTGAAAGTATTTTACCCTTACTGTACGTTTGTTGGCACTATCGTCGATATACCAGCAGTAAATTGTCTGTCGGAGAATAACTAGTGGCATAGCAGCGAATACCAATGATTTTTGTTCCGTTTGAATCATCTAGATAATTTTTCGTACTTTTGCACTGTTGTGCATATTGATAGTAACTGATTTCATTTATTCGTTGCGTTGATTTAATGTCGCCTGAAAAGAATTTTTTACTCATGTTACTTGTCTTATAGAATTTTAATTAAAAAAACAAGCTGTTAGCGTAATTCCTATGGAATCATCATATAAAATATGAAATAGCTGGTGTTAGTAATAGAAAAACTTGTTTAACAAATTGGCTTATATCAATACTGTATACAAGGTGGTCCCAAAGTAAGATAGCACAGATTTTTTCAATTTCTTCTCCGTACATATTCAGTAAGGTCTTATATTAATACTACATATACTAGGCGATATTAGTCAAAGATGCAGCATATGAAAAGCAAGAAAATACGTTTGACAGTAGTGTCCTGCACGAGTGCGATTTTTCGCACCCGGCTCCGAATAGCTGTACTCAGTACCCACCCGAAGCTAATCGACATCCGATAGATACTTTTACAGTGATAATACAGATTTCAAACTTTTACTTTACGTAAAAAAAAGTATACTGTTTAATTTCTTCTATAAACAACAACCAAAAATTAGATCATCCTAAATTCCACAAAAAAACAAGTAATTCAGGATTCACCTGTTGTTTTTCTGCTTCTAAAATTCGATCAATTTCACAAAGTATACGTTTTCTTGTTGTTGATAATGCTGGAATAAAACGCAATGTTTGTGCCAAACATCATACTTGTGGATGCATGGATGCATATTTGTTCCATCACGATAGTACATGTTCACCTTTTTCATAGTTCATTTTTTCCTCCATATATTCAATTACTTCATCATATAGTTTCTCATCATCTGTAGATGAATTTTCATTGAAAATGAATTCTCCTAGTAAAACAAAATCACTTTTCATTTCTATGATCTCTTCTCAAGTTCAATAAATTGCTCGATCGTGATTGAACTGATTTTCATTCCTATGCTTTTATATGTAGAGCATTTTGAAAAAGTAAACATATTTTGAAACGTTGAGAACTCATTAATTGCTTGGTTGAACGCCAGGTATGACCTCAAACTTGGACCCAAACTGGTTGCAAAATATTATCTGACAGTTATAGTTTTGCTATCATAACATATAATTCTTTTATCCACGAATTTATTTTTTGTTTTCTTTTGTACTTTCGGTTCTGTATAATAAAAGTGTTGTCAGAACTCATACGTGTTTCCTTACTTTTGAGTACTCTATATTTGTACCCTTTTAAGAAAATTACTACCTCTAGGCACTAATCATATACTATATTTTTGACTGTATGACTTGGCATATGTGGTATTAATATGAGAATTAACTGATTATGTACAAAGAAGAAATCGAAAAATCCTTTGTTATTTTACTTTTCGGTCACCCTGTAATTATTTTCAAATTGATATTTAACTCTTAGATTTACATTTATATTCGAATATAAATTGGACACTTCATGTATGTTAATATTCAAGAAAAAAAAAAGAATTAAACATTTTTTGATATATAATTTATTTATATTAAAAAAACTAACTTAAATATTTATGAAAATGTTCCATATTGTGATTCATTAGCAATACTATCATAATATGGATTTAAACTATCTTGATCTAAGATTTGATGTTGTTCTTTTTCCAGTCGTTTTCTTTCATCTTCGTCACGTCTTTCATAAGTAAATCGTGCTAATAATATCATGAAAACACAAACAATTATTACACATAATACAAGTAAATTCATTAATTTATATCGATTAGGAGCAATAAATAGAAGAACAAGTCCAGTTACATTAACCCATTGAACAAGAATTGATGCTGATAATGATTCAGGTAAAGGAAACATTATTTCAGCAACAGCTTCATATGTTAATGGAGATGCAGCACCTGAAAATAATCCAGCTAATGTCGTTGATAAACCAATCGTCGCTGCATTTGATGGAATAACTGGTTTATCAAAAAACAATGATTGAACAGATAATTCGAACCAGAGAATAGCTAATAAACAGCCAATATATGCAATCATAATTAGAGCTTTTAATGAATGTTGAAAACGACGTGTATCAGCTAGAAAACTTAAAAATAATCCACCAATAATTCCAGATAGTGATGAACCAAAACTAAACCATCCTAAAATTAATAAAAATCAAACAAAGCTTGTCACCATAGCTCCTGTGGAATTACAATGTGGAACTGACCTGTATTCTTTAAACTCATTATACTAATATAAACTTCGTAAAGTAAAAATGTCTAGCAGACTACAGTTGTTTTTCAAGATAATCAATCATCAGAAAAACGATTTTTCTTATGTATTTCTACATTTCGAACACAGATATTTTTTTCTTTTTCACTGGTGCTCTATTTTTTGTTTGCTTTATTGCTATTCGCTCGTCCTTTTTTCATTTTAATATTGATTATTTTTCAAAGTTATAACGTGATCAGTTCCTACTTTTTATGTTGACCATATGACGACTATGTAGACATGAGCGGGACCAGTCTTTTTTTCGTCCTGACCTCGATCTAAAAATACACTGCTTCCGATCCCCGGACCATTTCGTCTATATCTATCACTGTGGCAGATCAATGCATTATTCTTAACATTTTGAATATAAATTTTTATGTGCATAAAACTCAAAAACTGCACTATTTACAATATTGATAAACGTATTCGAGCCATTAAAATTTTGAGGAAGACTTTGAAATGTTCTTGAACAGTCTAACTAGAGAACAGATCCAACTGTTGATATCAATTTGATTGATGATTAACAGTTGGATATGCTGCCTCGAAAGTCTTGTCTCTAATGCCATTCAATGCTTTTTTCTCCCGTTGGCAAGAAGCTGTGGGGAAGAGTTCTGACGCCTGATATCTTAGATTGCTATAGGAACATATCCAATGATCGTTGGCCTTTCTTTCCTTCTATTGCTAAGGAAAACATATTCATTGACCTGTGACTCCCGTTGCTCTGAGGGGGCAGAACCGAAAAATCTTATCTCAAAGCTTACATTCGAAAAATTTGATGTTAATTTATTATTAGAATTTTCTTACCTGCTTGTTGTTCAGAATAATTTTCAGGTTTAAGAATAACATCATATAAACTTGTCCATACACCAAATGTACCAGCAAGAAGACCACCAGCTATTGCTATAAGCATAAATGACGGTGTTGTTAAACATTGCCAAATATCTTTGAGAAATTTTTTCCATGAATTATTATTATGTTCATTAGTTGCTTGATGAATAAGTAATTCAGCGGCTGCCGATGGAGCACTTGGTGGTTCAGCAGGAAAGAAGAGTAGAGCAAGAATACAAGCTATAAATGCAAGACCCAAATGAACATAAAGAAGATGAGGAACATAATTTGGTGATGAAACAATAAATGGACTAATTAAAAAACCAATACTTGCACCAAAATTATTAGCAAATATAGCAACTGTTGTTGCACGTGTTCGTTCATGAGGAGCAAACCAAAGACAAGAAAGTTGTGAAACCGGTACCATAACTAATGGACCACAAGCTGCATTTAATATTTGACCAATATGTAAAAATATTAGAGAAATTGTAGTAAAATGTGGACTTGATGGTGATGTAATAATAATTGGAATAAGACGAATACCTGCGGCAATAAAATCAGTTATTGAAAGTAATACAACACAACGTCGAAGTCCATGATGTTTATTTAATAATATATAAGTTAATGGTAAACATGGAATAAAAATAATTGATCCCCAATTAAGAAGAAGATCAACAGTAGCTTCACTAATATTATAATAAGCTTCAGCACTTCTTGCAATTGGTGAAAATGTTAACCAAATAAGACATTGATTAAAAGCAAGAAATGAAAAAATAAATAGAACATAAAATCGTTGTGGATATAATACATATGCTGGCTTTGTCGGACTTAATGGTACAATAAGCACAGAGTCGCTAGTCTTAGACATCATCGGACAAATTCAATAACAATCTTTGATAAAAAAAAACAACAAAGAATGAAACTATGTAAATTGGACTTAATTGCCCTATATTTTTTTTTTCACAGATAAGAACTAAGCATAAAACATAAAAACTAGGTACACAATAATTTTTTTATCTTTATTTTATTAAAAAAACACAGCTATGTTATAAAAAACAAAAATTTTAAAGTATATCAATACCAGACTGTTGAATACGCATTAATTCAGCATAAACACCATTTTTCTTAGTAATTAATTCAGCATGAGTACCCATCTTAAAAAAAAATAAAATCAAATAAACTTTTTTTTTTCTTTTGAAAAATTAAATATGAAATTCTAACCTCGACAAGTTTTCCATGCAACATAACACCAATAATATCTGCATTACGTATTGTACTCAATCGATGAGCAATTATTATTGTTGTACGACCTGTTTGAAGAAAAAAACAGAAGAAATTTTTTTAATATGAAAAATAACTTGAGCATCATCAGAAGATATATAGTCGTGGACAAAAGTAGTTGCTCCTACATAAATTGCTACTATTCTTTATGATGTTGAGATAATATTTTGGATATATGTGTGCGACAATAAACTCCAATTGCAAGCAAACTCACCTTCCATTAGTTCATATATATTGAAGTTATGACTTAGACATCATCTTCTTCTTGTGATATCTCAGTCATATTGAAACAAATATTTTCGTCCAACTCTTCATTTGAAAGTCCAATGTCGTAGGTATCTTTAGTCAAGATTCTGTTTGAAATCACTTTAGAATAACTAAGCTATTGTCTTCTCATTAAAAATGTCTATTGAAAGGCAAATGTTGGTTTTTAGTATGCTCGACCTTTTTCCACGATGTCTTTGACCGTTTCATTTGAAAATTTTAGTAGAAAGTTCTCATGAGATGCTTCTGAAAGTGTTAGAGTTGCAACACTGAATGAAGTCGAACTAGCGCTATGACATGAACTCACTATTTCAGGGCGTGATAATTACTAAGATCTCGACTATGAGTCACGAATTTTGTTAGTAATAAAGCCGATATATAGAACTGCTTTTAGTGCTAGAAAAAAAAAACATTAGTAGTCTACGGAACAGCAAAATAACAAATTAAAACTTTTTGTGAAGATATAAATATGATGTTTAAGTAAAGTTCTTTCTTTTCGTTAAAGAATAAGTGAACTAAAATCATATTTGATTAAGATTCAAACTCAATAATGAATTACCTTTTGCAACGTTATTAATTGCTGATTGAACTTGTTTTTCAGATTCAGCATCAAGCGCACTAAAATATAACAATTATTAATAATAGATCTTTCTTTTGATTACCTTGTAGCTAAAATGAAATAAAAATATGATATAAAATTTCAAAACTCTATTTTAATTGTTTACCTTCATCAAGAATTAATATTGATGGATTTTTAAGCAAAGCTCGAGCACTTTAAACGAGAAAAAAAAACAGAAAATATCTAAAATTCAAAGAACTAAAAAATCACTTTTTTTCTCACATAGCAATTCTTTGTCGTTGACCACCTAAAACAATAGATCGAAAAAATAAAATGAATAAAAACTCAAGAAAAGAAAAACAAACCAGAGACAGTTACACCTCGTTCACCAACAACCGTTTGATATCCATCAGGAAATAATTGAATAAAATCATGTGCCATTGCTGATTTAGCTGCTTCAATAACTTCAGCATCTGTTGCATTTGGTTTGCCGAAACGAATATTTTCCATAATTGTTGTTGAAAATAATGTTGGTTCCTAAATGTTTCAAAAGAAAAACAAAAGTAGCGAGTGTCGTTTGAACTTATATTAGACCTACAAGGACGTCTAGGTGAGACCAGCAAAATTCTAAAAAGTGTTCGTCCTCATGAGCCTCTGAAGTCGAGTTATAACCAGTTTACTGGATTTTCGACCTAAAATTCAGGTCATTGATAGGTCTAATGATCCATAGAATATCCTGAAAGTTTCAACCGAAAAGAATACCTCTTTGTTAAGATACTACATTTTCAAGTAAACTCAATTTTTGTGACTATATTTTAGAGTTTCAATATCTCCACAAAAGAACACAGTTTTCGACTAAAACTTTTAGGATATTCTAACGGTTAATATATTTATCTCTATGGACAAAATCTCAAATTGAAAGTCTGATATTTGATTTTTCAATAGATACTTAAAAATGGATCGAAAATTTAGTAAATCGGCTATAACTTGGTTTGAAAGAACGATGTCGACGAACCTTTTTATGGGGGAATGTTTTCAACTAATCAATCGCTTTCACAACAATTGTTTTTTGTTCTATCGATATTATAGAACATCACGAATTGTTTAGAAAACAGTCATTTTAATTCATTTGTTCGCCTGAAAAATCAGCATATAAAGATCTAAGGAAATTTTTCATGGCCATAACTAAAATCAATATGATCGGTAACTGACAATTCAGTAGCTTTCAGTGAAATGAGCTCAAACAGAAAGTATCAGTTCGAATGATTCCGTTCGTAAGTTAATTTTTATTTTAATTTCTTACTTGATTAATCATTCCAATAACATTCGATCGAAGCCAAGTTGCATTGAATTTACGAATATCTTGTCCATCAATAGTTATTTGACCATTTAATGGATCATAAAAACGTACAAGTAATGAACATAATGTGGATTTACCTAAACTAAATAATCATGTATATTATAAATATTTCTTTTTATTATCTTATTAACCTGATCCAGATGGACCAACCAAAGCAACAGTTTTACTACATGGTATTGTAAAATTAAAATTTTCTAATATCATCTAAGAAAAAAAAATAAAAAAAGAATGTCTTGTTATTTCAATCAATCAATAAATTTAACCTGTTGCTTTCGTGTTGGATAAGCAAATGAAACATTTGAAAATTGAACTTGACCAAGCATAGAATGATAAGGTATTCGAGTACCTTCTTGAAGTGGAATACAACTTGTTAATTTTTGATATTCATGTATTCTTGCACCAGCTGACATTCCTCGTATTGCTTGTCCAATTAAAAGTGAAATTTGTGTTAATGATCGTTGAATTGTTTGTGTTGCAACTAAAAATGCCATTAAATCACCAGCTGATAAACGTTGTTGAGAAACATATTGACCACCAAGAGCAATTGTACTTAATACAATACCATTCATAACTAAATTATTAAGACCTTGAAATATACCTATACCAAAACCTAATCGTATATTAAGATCACGAGCTTTATCTATTTCCTTTTGAAACAGTCTAAGAAGTATATATATATGTCAACAAAAAAAACAATTTTTTTTAAATATTTTTACTCATATTCTTTTGTTTCAGCACCAAATGCTCGAGTTGTTCGAATATTTGATATAGCTTCATAGGCAATACCAGTTGATACTGATAATTGTGCTTGTGCTTGTCTTGAAAGTTGACGTAATAATGATCCAAATAATGTACCACCTGCAATAATACTTGGAATAACAAAACCAGCTAATGCAGCTAATGTTGGAGAAATATAATAGAGAGATATAGCTGAACCAATAATCTAGATTAAATAATAAAAAATTGAACATAAATATATTTATTATTATTATTCAACTTTATTTTTATGTTTTATACTTGTGTTGATGCACGCATGCCTTGTGAAATGAGTAATTTAAAACTTGATTTATATTCTTGAACATCTGATGTTAATCTTTAATTTATAAAATAGAATTTAATATTAAAAATAAAAAATTATCAACATACCTATCCATAATTTCACCTGTTTTTGTTCTATCAAAAAATTCCATATCTAATTTAAGAATATTTTGAAAAAGATCTCGACGAATAGAAGCAGCCATACGTTCACCAGCTATTGATAAAAGTGTTATATATTCAAATGTAGCTATTGATTGATATATGTATAATTTCATAAGTTGAAATGTTGGTTTAGATAACATTTGTTTAAAATCTATAGATGAAGTTGAAGAAGTAAGTAAACTCGATACTACATTAATAAGATTTCCAAGTTCTAATGGTATAGCTACATTTAAATAGGCAACGACGAGAGCTGCCTAAAAAAGAAACCAAAGAATTTCATTCTATGTATCAAAAGAAAAAAAAAGCAACGTTTTTTACAGCTGTTGCACAAGCTATGATCCATATTTGTGGTCGTAAATAATGCCAGAAGATTTTCCAATCAAATTTATCTGATGATACTTTTTTTCTTGCTACTTGATGCATAATTGATGGTATTTTAGTAGAATATTTTTTTGGTGGTGCAGAAGCATGTACATGACAATGTTTCCATGCTACTGCTAATACACTACCGCCACTTGTTATACCAGCCAGTAATCGAAGACAAGATGTAAGTTTGATATTAGTAGTCCCTACTGGCATTCGCCCAAAAAGACGAACGGCCAGCATCTGAAATAGAATTTTTTTTTTAAATTAGCTTTCGTTTTACGCTAATTCATAATTCTCTATTTTATTGTGGATTGATTAAAACATAAAGAATTAACGATCAGAAAATGATTACTAATACAAGATGAAAATCATTTTATTTGTTCGCATGAAATATTTGAAATTATTTCAATGCCTGTTGTAGACATTTCAAGATTTCTTTCATTTTATTTGCTATCTTTTTAGTTTGTCGACTAAATAGTCATTTTCACTCAAATGAATGATATTTATTTAACTGTCTTATTGATTGTCAAATATAATAAAATTATTTTAATGTAGTCGAGTTTTAGGTTTATTTTTAATTATATTATTTGGCTCTGTTATTGTGTATATGTTTATGATCGATCATCTGAAAAATATTAGATCGAAAGTTCTCAATCAGAAAGATTCTTAAGTTTTCTTTTATAAAAAAATATTCTAAATGAAAAAATAAAATTATTTATGAATTAATATTAATATGCTAGTTTTTTTTCTTACTCCTATCGAATATAAAAATATGGTTGGTTTTTACAAATGGCCCAATCGGAACATTATCAAGTTACATTGTAAATTTTCTGTGATTGGATCTCACGAGTTTTTTTCCATCTTTTATTAACGTATATTGCTTTTGTTAGTAAGTTAATTAACACTAATAATATTTGAACATCTTCAAAACTTTACATTAAAACAAGGCCCAACTTGTATGAACGCGTATCAACGATAATATTTTATGTAACTTAGTTTTTTTTATTGCTTGTGTGGTAATTGTTGTTGCAATGAAGAAAAATAAATCTTTATCATAAAATATTTAGAATATCTCATGAGAAAAAGAAACACGAAAAGAACAAATATCTAGAATAATTTTCTTTGAAAAATGATTACTAAATTTATTTTCACTTGAACTATTTGCTGAAATGCATAGTTAATATGTATGATTGTCTCATTTTTTTTTATGCTTAGATTGTTAGTCAATGAGAATTGTATACATGTCAAAATCAGATATCAGTCTACATATTTATATTTCATAGGCTAAATACATATCTTTGAAATAATGAATGATTGATATGGGACCTCAGATATTTTCACATATAGAAATATTTTTTCTCATGTATTTTACACTGTAACTACGTAATGAAATACATCTTAAAGTGATCCATGGTACAAAGAAGCAATTGATATCTAGAATACAACAAGTCTTACTTCTTTAAGTAATATATAGAAGAATTAAAATATTGTTTTTGAGCAAAGTCCATTAAGTGAAATTCCTGACTGTACATACATTTATCTTCATCTCAGTGGATTGATCTGTAGTAAGAAGCAGTTACATGAATCCAAGGCAAGAAATAAGTTCAAATACATCTTAACGATATAAGAACGACTGATGAACTACGTCTAAACGAATAATTGAAAGTCAAGAACACCAAAAGTCCTATTCTATAGGCGCACAGGTATGTATATTCTTCGCCGAAAGTCATATCGTTGAAATAAAGATTGTCGAATAAAAGTTTACCGAAAAGCTTATTTATAAGAAATTCGGATGTTTATATTGATGATCTCTATTTCGATGATATTCATTTCAGCGATTTTTTTCCGATGATGTTCGTTTTAGCGATGAGACTTACATTCCTCTCAGGTTTTTACTTTGTAACTTATTTCAATGAGATATCATCATGCTAGAAGCAGTGAAATATCTCATCCCGTCTTAGAGACAAAATTTCGTTGGAATTGACATTGCGTGTGAGTAATGAAAATTGATTGACACAATAAACTATAATGGAAATGGTATGGGTGTGTGTGTGTGTCAATTAAACTACGATGCGTTTCGACCTTGCGCAAGAGTCTCATCAGATAGTTTTGACTTTGTAAGTATTCGTATGATCCAAAGATCATAAATAAATTACTTAATCTATTTTTTGAACGATAAATTTACGAAAGAAATAATATCAAACTAGTAGATATGAATACATCAGTAATGTGACAAGCTGTCATGACGTGTGTTTCGATCTTGCTTAAGCATCGTATCAGATGGCAATAACTCTAGATGACTACTATGGAATCACAAAAATCCTAATTTGTTCTATTTTGCATAGGTATAAATCTGTATATAATGATAAAGTCAGTTTGCCGTAGTGTGACAATCGGTTTGGGTGCATCTCTGATTGGAGGGAACACTTACATTTACACTCACACATACGTCTACATTCCACACCCACACCCTAGTCCGTTGTGATGAAGTTGCATGTTCTCTATGGAGATATCTATAGCATGATCTCTTTCTAAGTGGTTTTTGCTCTCGGACACATGAGATATTTTGTGTTCGAAATGCCTTGGTACTGTAGAATGCTTTCGCGTTACAGATGATAAAATATATCCGTCAGTTTATTCTAACTCATGAGATTTCATCTTTGATGTTTTTTATCAGTTTACAAAATAATGGACATTGTTGAAAATTTTTAGATATCTTGAATAACTATATTTCATAAGCGAAACCATCTTGATCAATACTCTTCTGTGTCCTACGAATTACTAACATACATTACATTTATTCATCATCCTGATTGAAACAAACACAACCGAAGATCGGGTGTTGTGGGTTTTAGTCGAACTCAATTGAAATTGAGTCGCTTAGTCCATATTGTACTTCGTTCTGTATATGTAATATATGGTTATCAATAGTTATCGTGAACTGTCACTGAATTATTTTGAAGAAAACTTAAATAGTTTGTATCTTTATCCAATAGTTTTTGTGGTTGAACATATATCTTTTATTAAGCTACATTATCGTAGCAAAGGTATATTGATAGTAACACTATCTGTTGTTTCTTATTGAGTGCAAAGATTTATTAAGCTCTTAAAATTTTGTAGTGAGAAAAAAATACTGTCAAATAGGTGATAGAATGCTGAAACTTTTCCCACTCTTATTCACATATAGTTTCCTGATAGATCACTATGAAAAATCAATTATAAGATTCCGTTTTATTTTTTTGTTTCACAGAAAATTCTATCTAATTTCGTACGGTTGATTGCGAGCATCAGTAACCAATACCAATTTTGACTTTTTTATGTTTTATAGCGAAATGTGTATGTGTATTATTTTGAATTTTCGATGTGATGTTAGCATTGTAAGTGTAATCTCCTAAGATTGTTTTTGTCTCTTCCCACTCAAGAAGTAAATATTCTTTACAAGATGAAATACAAAATTTTATTTTGCAAAACAAAACATAAAACAATTGTGTCAATAATTTGAGTATTGTAGATACAATTATTTTTTTTTTCACAATCCAAAGAATATTTTTCTGATCATTTTGTATATAAATAATTGTGTGACAAGTTTGTTTCGTTTCTTATCTTCGTCTCAACAAGAAATAAATTTTCCAATATTGTTTGCAATTTCCTGTATTTTATTTTGTGACGTACAGAATCAGTCTGAATTTTTTATTTTCGAGGTTTGAGGGTGTGGGTGTGAGTATGTGAGGTGTGGGTGTGGGTGTGGGTGTGAGTATGTGAGGTGTGGGTGTGGGTGTGGGTGTGGGTGTGAGTATGTGAGGTGTGGGTGTGGGTGTGGGTGTGAATGTTCGTCTATTCTTCAACGGTATCCCACACCTACACTCGCACCCCACATCCACACCAACGCCCACACACACTCAGACCCTATATGAGTGACATGTTACTATTCGCGCTGAATTGTAGCCAATTTTTTGCAGTGTGATGCTACTGATTTTACACCTTCTTTCATGTAACTTCTAGTTAGGTTGTCTCATTGTGATTCTGTTGAACTTGTTTTTCATTATTGTTTTACATGGCTTAGGCTTTTCGGTGTATCGATTCATCGAATACAAGAGAAATTTTTGTTATATTTATTCATGAGAGACTGGTTACAATCAAGTAACACGACAATTACTCTTCCAGACGGATGCTCCGATGGCATAATGAAGATATTTATTTTAAAAAAGTATTTTGAATTTAAGATAAACGAAGAGAAAAATTATGAATACTTTAGATCGTTGAAATTACTGAAAAACGATTTATTGTCGAAATTCTTGATACAGCTGAAACAGCTTATCATTAACCAAAGCTTCATTTAAAACAAAGGATTTGGTATAGAAAATATTTATAGTACTCTATGATTTATATATAGAAAATAGTAAAAATTTTGCAGTTCTCTATTCAATAACATTTGAAACAACATTAGATCAACTACGTCGAATTTATAATCAAATTACGAATATTAAAATAACGAGTTTTATTAATTAAAAAGAAAAAAAAATATGAATCTATATAAATAGAAAGAACAACCAGCATTACTACTTGTTGGAAATAAAGTTGACTTATCTAATATGAAAAGAGCTGTTGTATTACATTAGTTACAGAATTTAATAATTACTAAGTGTCCTTTCCGTACGTTCTAATATTGATTAAATGCTAAGTGTCGTAACATGAAAAAAATCGAAAACATGAAATATATATAGATTCAATTATTTCCGTTCAAGTAAATAGTATATTTCAATTTTTATTCTTAAAATTACAAATGATAACTTGATATATATATCCTATTCACTAGATAATTATTTAGTATATCAGACATTATATAGATCTGATAATTAGATTTATTTAAAATCGTCATTTAAATGAGATACTGACGAAAAATACAATTGGTTGTCTTTTTGTTGAAACGATTTTTTGTTTTGTCCAAAAAAAAACGAACAAATAATTATTATATTCTGCTACATAAAAAAAAGTGAAATAAACAGAGAGAGAATAGGAGATTTTCGACCAAATAAGAAGCAAGCTGATTGATATACAATACTGGAAGGATTAAACACATAAAGAAATATTAAAAAAAAAAAAAGAAAAGGCAACAAATAACGAATAAATCAAAAGCGAGGTTCGCCAAATTGAGAACAACATAATTTGCATCGCCAATCACCATCGGGTGCTTTCGATAATGGTGGTGAACAACAATACATATGATAACCACTGCAAAAAAAAAGATAATGTAAAAAAAAACAAACTATGATAAATAAGAAAGAAACTTACCGATCACAATCATCACAAAATAAAAGTTCTGAATCATTTTCTGAATTACCACATTCAGTACATGTCTTACATTCCATACATTGCCATGCATATGTTTTCACTTGACGAACCATATTAGGAGTAAATTTCAGACAAGTTGGATGTGCCGAACCACCACAATCCTAGAAAACAAAAAAAAAAGCATAATTTGATTAAAATAAAGAATAATATTTCATAGTATATTTCAATAAAATTACTTTACAAGTAATCATTTGTTCTGATAATTTTGTTATTTTATTTTCTTGTTCATCGCCACCACAAAAATCACATTGCATACCAGTTGTAATTGTCATTGCAGGATCAGATGACGGAATAGGTTGCCTTGGTGGGTGTTGGAATTGCTGCTGCTGCTGTTGTTGTTGTTGTTGTTGCATCATCATCATATGTTGTTGATGTGCCATTTGATGTTGTTGTTGAGAATAATAAGAAACACTACTTATAGGTGCTGAACCAGATAGAGCAGCGACAGTCAATGGCATTGAAGCTGATGGAGGCATTGAATGATGATGAGATTGAGGTGTCATACCATAGGATGGTTGTTGTTGATGATGATGATGATTCATTGGATAAGAAGGTGCTGACATACTAGGAGCATTAATAGTCGAAGGTAAATGTCCACTAGTATTATTATGAAGAATGGGACCAGTTGGTATTGATTGATTAGGATACATAGGATGTTGTTGATCCAGAGATACATTCATATATTTTTGTTTCATATTTGTTGATGTTGGTGGTGATGATCCATTATTATCAGCAGTTGACATTACTGTAGATGATGATCGATTATCTGTATTTGTTTCTTTATGTTTAGCTAAGTGATATTGTAATCCAGGTTTTGTCTTATATCGTGCTGAACAAAATTCACATACATATGGTAATTCAGCAAGTGTATATTGATGACGACGATGACCAGTATGAATTGGTGCATTATTATTTACTCCATTACTACTATTATTAGTAGAATTTCCACTAGCTATATCAAATAGAAAAAAATAAAATTATTCTTAAAAATAAAAAATTATTTTCTTCTCGTACTATTATTTTTTCTTGAACCGATTTGTGATGAACGTTTTGTCGAACTACCACGTTTAGAACGTGTTATTGAAGATGCAGGCGACGATGGACCACCAGGTGTACCAGGTCCACTACCAGCATAATCATCAAAATCTAAATCATCTAGATCATCATCACCATCAAGAATATAATTTTGAATATGATGATTATGAGATGTTGTATTATGTTGTGGCCAATGAGGTTGTTGAGGTTGAACAAGACCAGTCATAGTTGGTGCTGATGATTGAGATGAATCATCACTTGAACCACCTGTAAATCGGCCACCTATCATACCAGGATTTTCAATTGTAGAAATAGTTTGAATATCAGTATCTGACATTCCTATAGAGAAAAAAAACAAAAAACTTCTATTTGAAAAAAATATTTATTCTTAATTTTTTTCCTATACCAAGATCACCAGCTCGTACAAGTGTACGAGGATCATCTTCCATTAATAATTGTGTAGATTCATTTGTACTATTTGTTTTTATTAATGAAGGATCTGATTGTTGTTCATTAATACTATATGTATTTGTTGTTTGTGATTGAGTTATTGTCGATGGTTGATTTGGTCGTTTTTTAAACCATGTTTTACGTGCATATGTTGATACTTGATCATGACGTAATGGCATAAGACGTTGTATTGGTTGTTTCCATAAATGATTTTGTGTTGGTGTTTGTATAATATGAGTTTGTGAATCAACAAATGGTAAACGTAAACGAATACGTCTTTCACGTAAAAGACGTGAATTAAATTTATGCACATTTGATAATGCATCTGAATAGGCAAGTTCAGAACCAAATGCACGTGAAACACGCGATGATGGTAATATATCAATCATTCTCTTCGAAATCGATTTTTCTTTTTTAAATTGTTTATATATCTATGGTATATATTCAATTATTCGATCTGGATTGTCAATGTTCATAAACCAATCATAAGTTAAATCTCAAAAAATAACTGATAGATGTCGCTATTTATTTTACTGGTCTCTATGTATTATTTGAGAATGAAATAAACGAATAAAAACAAAGGGAGGTTTTTCGCGAGGTCTTTGTTTTACACTTTTTTTTGCCGTATCTTTCGGTTAGTTTATATCGATCTTATTTTAAACATATAATAATGGTTACCTATAGTATCAAAGATTTAATGAGTCTTTGTTCGGATTATGCACTTGATGCACAAATCCAAAAGATACTTTTTTCATTGGATTTATGGGTGCCGAAAGCAGCTCGAGTATGATGAATTTGTTTTTTTTTTCTTGTTCTATTAAAATTAAATGATTTTTATTGTATTTTCTTCTTCTTAGGAAGTACATATTGATAATGTTGCACAACAACGATATGCTGCAACTACTTTCACTGGTTTTAATCGTGCTCGGTTTGTTATTTCAATTAAAGAAATATAAAATTTTTTTTTTTTTTTAATTTTCTTTTTCTATAGATCTCCAACAAGAAATGATAGTATCAGTAATAATAATATTAATAATCGATTACGTCGTACATTAGCTTTACGATCAATGTCGGCAGAAGTTTTTCGTAGTTCAATTGATACAGGCAATAGTGGATCGTAAATAAATAATTATTTATTTGATTAAAATTTAAAGAAATTTATTTTTCTTCCTTATATTGAAGTTATTCACGTATAATAAATACGAATGATTCACGAGATTTGAATAAAATAAATACAACATCAACAAATATATCTTTGATAAAAAAATCAAGTAATGGTCAAAATCTTGATGATATTTCATCTACAGGACAATCACAAATTAAACTCATGCCTATTTTGGAAGGTGGTGAAAATGAAGATAAATTAATTGAACAATCAACAACTCGTATTAATACAAATATTTCAACAATGATAAATACAACAACGATTGATTGGACACCAGCAGAGTAAAAAAGAAAACGAGAGCGTATAAGACATTGATTTTGGGTCATATAGTATTTTCAGTCACTTTATTGTCTAGTTTTTAACTATTATTTCATTAAAAGGATCTATCATGAGAAATAGTATTCTTCTATCTAGCATGGTTCTATAGACTACAACTGAATAATGATTACAGTGGTTTGATATATTGCTCCATGCAAGCCGCTCTATTTTATATATCATTCGATAGAGCAAAACAAGGACTACAAAATAATATATAATTTATTAGATTCTGAGTTGGCCCAAGGGACCTAAAATATGTATGTAATGTTCGGAGAGTATGAAAAGTGCACTAGTTCACTCGGTGCTAAATGAATTTTATAAAAACAAGTCGACTCATATACTTTTAAAAATCCTCTAAACACGTCGAAAAATTTAGCTGGGATCTTCCTCCGAATTAGGTGAAAAAATATAATTAATTAAAAGATCTTTTTAATAATTAGTCTATTGTTCTTTTGAGTTGTCTTAGCTTTTGAGAAGTTCAGGGTGCGTCTTTTTATGATTCGATTAAGTTTTTGACTGAATTCGTTTTTTCATCTAATTCCGTGGGGACCCAGATAAATTTTTCGACGAAAATAAGAGTCCTCGAAGGATTTTTAAAAGTATATGGATCGGCTTGTTCTCATAAAATCTGCTTAGGATTGAGTGAAAAAGTGCACTTTTCATACTCTCCAAACATTATATGCATACTTTACGTACCTTGGACAAACTCACAATCTAATGAGTTATATATCATTTTGCAACGCTCTTTTTTCTCTATCAAATAATATATAAAAGAGAGTGGTTCACATAAAGAAATATGTATTCAGTTGTAGGCTACAGAACTATCCGAGAGAAAGATACTATTTCTTATGATAGATCCTTCTAATGACGTAATAGTGATTCTTATATGAAACGACACATAATTAAATGCTACATTTTGTGCTAATATTAAACGAGTAGGCTTTCAATGAGAGTTCAATGCTTTTTCTATGAGTATTCTACCCTCTCAGTGACCTGTAATCATCTCATTTTTCTGCATAGATTCACCAATAAAATGACTGAAAATATTACATGAATAAAAAATCAGTGTCTTATACGCTTTCTGTTCTGTATATCTATGTAAACATATGAATTTTCTTTTTATGTTATATTATAGAAATGAACCATCAACATCAATTACAGGTCGAACATCTATTGATGCACTTTTTGAATTAAGTGTTCGTGCAGATTCAGCACTTAAAACAGCTTTATGTGAAAATAATGCCATGGCAACAATAAATGTTAGTAAAACTAATAATAACAATGATCGTATTACATTACGTAAAAGTGTTAGTGTTATGAATCAAAAACAGAAGACTGGTAGTGGTCGTTCACTAATTCGTGCTAAATCAGATATGGTCGCTAGTTCTGATGCAAGGTAAACAAGTTGAATTTATGTGTTTGAATAAATGATTCTATTATAGTCGAAAACGTGCTTTAACTCATATTACTCGTGCTTCGGAACGTTATTTTAGTGATGATCCTAAAATGATTGCTGAAATTGAAGAACTTGAACTTGAATATCTATTCAAGTAAGTATACAAATTTATAAAATTCCTATAGTTAAAAAGATTCGCCCTTCCTTTATCGATCGAAAATATTTAGATTTTTCACTTGTTTTTGGAACATATTCGCTTTTCTTAACAAAAAAAGATTGAGAATCTCTTCAGCTTCTCAACCATAGTAAGTCCGATCGAATTCAAACTTTCTTCGAGTTATAATAGAAAGTTTAAAATTTTTTTAATGAGTCTTTCTCTAGAAGTACCGAACAGGAAATCGAGGTCGTCTTCAGTGTCATCTTATGTTTTTTTTTGTTTTAGAGAAAAGTTTCAAAGATACAACTTGATTCAGAGAGAAACACTCAGAATCGATTAGTTGTAATTTAAGACATGAATCATTGGCAAAACACGTTTTAAGATAATTTTAAATGACGAGACACATTGATATTTTCTTATGTTTGAAGTACATGACAGAGATTCTTTAGGAGGCCAGAATTTGAGTGTTAGAAATGTCATAGAAATAGAAAAATGCAAGATTTACAAAATCTACTTTTACCCTGATTTGTTTTTTTTTGTACTGAAGGAATGAAAATTCGGCTTCATTTTTTTCAATTAATAATTGAATATTTATATATTTTTAATTTCATTATTTTAGTTATATTCGTCATTTAAAAACATTTCCTAAATATGCTGAAATGACAGAAGATGAAATTTTACAAGAAGTTGAAAGTGATCCACATACATTACGTCAACGAACAAAAGAAATTTTAAAAGGAAAAATGTCTGATTCATATGCTAATTATCTTGCAAAATATCCGATAAAGTAAAAATATTTCTTATATTTTTGTTTTTAAATTTTCTTTTTTCAAATAGAAAACAACGTCGTCGAGAACATCCAACAACACCTAATAAATATCGTAAATGTTCACGACGTTGTTTCGATGGACAATTACGTACATGGCGTCGTAATTTACATCAATTTGATGAAGATAATAAACAAGAAACAACAGGTACAATTGAAATAAATGATATCGATGAAAAAGATGAACAAACATTAACAGAGTAATATTTTAAAAAAATATATTTTTTAAAATAACATTATATTTTCTTTTAAATATAGTCCAATCGATGAACAAACTACATAAAACATATGACATTCATAATCAATTTATCTATTTTTTTTTCTCGAACTGTTCTTTTTTTCTCCATATACGCACTTTTCTTATAAAACAAGTCAGATACTAACATTTGATGATATGATGTACTAGCTCTTTTTTTGTCTCTTATTCCATGTTAATGTATAGCTTAATTGCTCGTGCGTGTATCGTTTAACTCTCTAGTTCCATCCTTTTTTTCTCTATGACTCCATGTGATGGATTTTTTTCTTATGCAATAAAAATACAAACGATTCTTAGGTTTTTATCAAAATCTAGTTGAAATATTTTAGAATATATGAATAATTGAAAAAATGACTATTCCATTAATATTTTTGAAAGTATAATATAGTTGAATTTAAACAAAAGAATATACAGGTTGATTACGTTATTTTTAATAGTTTTGTATAGTTTGCTGTATTTATGCAATACATTGAAAAGTTCTTATTTTAACACAGTTGGATAGAGCATCGGCTGCTCTATCAAGACATATAATTTGCTTTTTACTTTCTTTAGCTCTAGCCCAAAAAATTAATATATCTCAAACAACTATGAAGAAAAATTTTTTAGGGTTCTTGACATGATTTTTAATAGTTTCATTTTTCACATACAGATTGTTCGTGCTATGCTTAATTGTATTCGCGATAACACGTGCACATTATATATTGAGCAATTTTTTTCTTTCCTGTTTATGACAGTTATAGTCTGCTACTTTTATTCAACTCGTTAAAGTTCATTTTAATAAATGCCACGTAATAAAATTTCTGATAATATCGAAGGGCGTATTCTGCAAATATTACGCCAAAGATACGCCCAGCCTCAAATTGTGATCATTTTGAAACTTAGTAGACTCAACCTACTGTGTCAAATGCCAAGCGAAAGATCGGGCGTCAGCGAAATTCTGAATCCGAAAATTAATTTTTTTCAAAAAAAACCATGGCAAACCACGCCTATAATGGCAAAGGTCATTAAGCAAGTTGACGTTGCAGATTCATCGACTCGCTATTATATTGACAAGGTTTTGAAACTATTTTTAACACGACACGTTGCACGTTTATTTCCGAAAACATAAAAAATAAAGGGACTTTTCCATTAAGACTGTGCACCAAGCTATACTTCCGAAAGAACAATTGGTTTTTTGAATGGAAATAAAATTTATTATTTTAAGCAAGGGGAAAGAATGCCTAGCAGTCCTGTTGGCGCACCAATGGGTTATTCAATATGGGGATATTTAGAACAACTTAACAGAACACATATTAATTCTCTTGGTGAATTTTACAAAAACCTTCTGCGTGATTGGAGAAAAATGAGTCAACCTATATCAATAAAGTATCAGCTTCCTCCTCAAAAAGAGTTTTAATGATATGTAAGGCTCGTGGTTCTCATATTGAACGCCGTTTATAACTGCACTTTTTTTGTGTTTATATATGTGAAAAATAAAACTATTAAAAATCATGCCAAAAACCCTAAAAAAATTTTCTTCCTAGTTGTTTGACATTCATCAATTTTCTGAGCTAGACCTAGAGAAAGTAAAAGGCAAATTATATGTCTTGATAGAGCAACGGATGCTCTATCGAAATGCGTTAAAATAAAAACTTTCCAATGTATTGCATAAATACAGCAAACTATACAAGACTATTAAAAATAACGTAATCAACCTGTATATATTCTATAGAATTTTTCGTTCTATAGACCAGTAGACCCCCTTACCCACTTATTTCTCAACATATTTTATCATCAAGCGATAGATCTTGATCAGATCTATCAATTAATAAATGATTGAAAGTGGATCGACATGTTTCAGAAAGTGAAACATACTCTACTATCGTTATAACATGTATATATTCTATAGAATTTTTCATTCTTTAGACTAGTAGACCCCTTTACGTACTTATTTCTCAACATATTTTATCATCAATCGATAGAGAAAAGAAAGATCTTTAATTTGATATATAAATCAAGGAAAGGTGAAAATGAAATAGCGCAGCAATAATTACTAAACCTTCATCTACGTTACTGCTTTTTCAAGCATATAACAACAGTAGCTAAAGCGAGTTGGGTACAAGGTGGAATTTATCAAATTGTATAATTTCAATAGAAATAGAGTTCTGGCACTGAAACTGACAAAGTTAGAAACACAAAGTCGAATTCAGAGTGGGGGCCGTTTTTGCTTCTTATCGCCCCCCCCCCCCTCCTTTCTAAAATCCGTTACTACATCCTTTCGTACGCGTGTTCATCACGCTCGGTACGCGCATTTTGCGTGACGTTCGTACGCGTACGAGACGTGATGTACCGTACGCGTACCAAGCGTGACAACACGCGTACCAATAGCGTTCGGGTTGACTTGGGATCAGTTTGATCGAAAATGAAATATACAGATTAAAAGTGAACTTAATATGAAGTATTTCTATAATCATTTTTTTTCTGATGTGAAGATGTGAACTCGACGTCGCCACTGGTAGTGCATCATGTAGTCAATTGATGATTCTAGTTACATTTTTTTTCGTCGGACAACGTACTACATTACGATAGGTGAAAAAAAGAGAACAAGTACGTGTTATCTATAATGACATTGACCTGTACATCGACGTTATTCTTTCGAAAGAGGTCATCTATTCTATTCTTGACGGACGACAACAGCTATAAAGAAATAACAATGAACACCGATATATAATATCATGTTGAGAAAAGCAACACAAACAAAATTAAATATGTATCGTACTGACACTCATCTACTCGATTTGCCTAATGAGATATTAATGACTATTTTGAAGAAACTGGACAATATGATTATTCTCAATTTATTAATAGGTATTGGTATTGAACGACTAGAATCTTTAGCAAAAGATATAATCTTCACTAACACTCTCAATTTTGTATCCAATGATACTGATAACATTTGTTCAATTAATGATTCAATACTTGATCGATTTTGTAGTGATATATTATCACAAATTCATTACAATGTTCAATATTTTATTTTTGAATCAATGATCATGGAACGTATTCTACTTGTTACTAATTATCCTAATCTAAATAAACTCAAAATCTTCAAATTCAATCAAGATATTGCTTTACGTTATTTTACAGGTAATTAATTCCTATTCTCATCTATTCAACGATTGTGATAAAAAAAAAAGAACGATAGAAAAGAGAAAAGTAATATATGTATTTATTTCTTCTTTAGATGAAACACCTTTTCGAAATATTTTCAAACAACAAATTATAGATCTTACGCTTATAATTGATGAAAAAAATGATCTTACAGAAACAATTGATTACACAACAAATGTATATACACATATCTTGAATTTCTTCGAAAATCTAAAGCATTTTAGTATTTTTCAACCATCTACTAAGATGTCTACAAGTTTATCACTTCAAGATTTACCATCGACTACTTTTTCTTCTTCAACTCTAATCAAATTATGTATTAATGTACTTAATATTGATGATTGTCTTTCTCTACTTAATGGTCGTCTCGAACAACTTTCTATTTTGATTGTTACTATTGATAATGTAAAGAATCATGCATCAATAGTGTGCAATTCGGTGAGTCTATATTATAGTTCATGAAATTTTCAAAATAAAATTATATCCGTCTGCCAGATAAATTTTTCACTAATAACAAGATTTGTTTGTTTTAAAAGTAATTTGTGTGTATATAATACAAATAACCATATTTCTTTAATAGAATCAATTGTTGGACATAGAAGAATAGTTCTTGTTTCAAATTATATCTGAATGAGTCGAAAGTTAGTCAACCAAAAAAAAAAATGAAAACGAAACTCTTTAAAAAGCTTCAAATCTAGTCTATCTTATAGAATTTTTGACACTGATCCTTTTGATATAAAACAAAAATGTTTCAAATTAATCAACAAATAAAGATGCTACGATCAAAATACTGATAAGCCTTACATGATAATGCAAATTTTACATCTTTCAATATTTTGACTCTAATATCTTTATATATATTCTTGATTTAAAAAGTATCTTTTTATAAAAATGATCAACGCAAAAAGTCTTTGAAAGTTAGCTTATGTTTAAAGTTATCTGATGATTTTTGTGTTTGTTTTGATTAAGTATCGATGAAATCACCAATAAATGATTTCCTTCATATTTATTGTTTCCTAATGTGCTCAAATTTCATAGTGTTGTGTTACTCACTCTTACCACTATGTATTACATCGGATAGAATACAGAAAGGATTAACCAAAGAATTAAAAAAAAAACTTATTGATTAGTTTTCGATTATATAATTTTTCATTAAATTGACAAACATCGATTGCTTTATATTTTATAGAATGATTTACTTAATTTGAAATGTTTCTCATTGACAATTTACGATTTATCTTACGGATACGACACTCAAATTGTACCACTTGTTCGTCGTATGCGTAATCTCGAAGAATTAACTTTATATCTTTGTATAAAAAATCGAACTAGATTTGTTGATGGTACTCAACTTCATAATGATATTCTTATTTATATGGTACAACTTAATAAATTCATCTTTTATATCAATACAGAGATTCAACATGATCATTTAATTCCTTGTTTGTCAAACAATGATATTCAACAAACTTTTACTAATCTAGGATATGAACAAGTGGGTTGTTTTGTACATTGTTCAATTGCTAATTATGCTAATTGTCATGTCTTCTCACTTCCATTCTTATTTGATCGTCTCGAACCGATTGGCAATAACTTTCTAAATGTTATATACAAGAATGTTACTTTTCTATATGTGAGAGAGTTAATGCCATTGAAACACGAATTTTTCGTTCAAATTGCTCGATGTTTTCCATTGTTGAAATCTTTGTGTATAATATACTTTAGATTAACTTGGCTATCAAATCTTCATAAATTAGAATTCGATAATAATGCATCATATTCAATTATTGAATATCCTCATATTACGTCACTTGACATTATGCATGCCGATATTTATTACATTGACAAGTTTTTAGATGAGTCAAAAACACGTCTACCTCATCTGATCGAATTAAAAATCAAGTATCAAAGATTAGAAATTGTGACAGAAAACTTTACAAGACATGCAACACGATTCAATTGCATGAAAATAAAACGGCTAATTCTTGAAAAGACAATGGTACATGGAAAAGATTTTCATGATTATTTTCCTTTATTGTAAATTTAATTTTCTTCTGATTATTTGAATAAAACAAAGTAGAGAATGATGTTAATATTATTGTGACATGAAATAGTCCTCAATATATTTGAAAAAAAGTTGATTACATATCGAATAAAAGATTTTCAAAACATACAGAATAGATGTAGAAATGATGTTCATAATCTATTCAAGAATATGTGTATCAAGTTGAATAAAAATTTAAATAGAATTTTGAAATATATTGAAGATTTCGATCATACACGATTGACAAATATATTTCAAAATGATCTTAGATATATAAAGGGTGTATAATAAGTTCTGATCCTCTTCGAGTAATATTCTTTTCTTATATGTTTTTTCAGCAGAATAGACTGATAGTTGTAGCATATATACTAGACATCTAGATCTATTATACAGTACAATTTCAGCTTTCTATCTGTTCTAGTCAGAGAGATAGAAGTAACCTAAAATGTTTAGGGAGGGTCGGGGTCGGGACAGGATTACGTAATCCTTTGAAAATTTTTGCAGATTATTAAAATACATAATTCAGCCGTATTGTTGACATGCTAGTTTGAGAAAGGCGTATAAGAAAACGTTCTAAACGTTTGCATTATCAACTTTACTAGTCCAATTTCTAAATACTAGCATTTTTGAAAGCATAGTAAAATGAAAAATCAAATCGTTTCGGATGGAGTCGATTTATTACATCGCTTCTATTGCTTTGGAGATCACAGCGGAACTGAACTAGATTTTCATTATCAAGTTTGATCTTTGAACATATTTTCCTATTTTGGTTCGTGTAACGAATGGATGATCTATGTGAGACGATTGCAAGCCATTTGTACAATTCAGAAAAAAACAATGGGTGGGTGTGGATGGGTGTGGGTGTGGGTGGGTGTGAGTGTGGGTGGGGTGTGGGTGTGGGTGGGGTGTGGGTGTGGGTGGGGTGTGGGTGTGGTGTGAGAGTGGGTGGGTGTGGACGTGTGGGGTGTGGGTGTGGGGGCTTTCCACCTCATATCCACACACCCACACCCTATGTTCATTAGGATACAGAGTAGACGAACACACTCATATGTAAGATATGTTGTCATATGGTATGTTGTTTTTATTTTAATGCATTTCTTTTGAATTAAATGCAATTTTTTTTATTTCAAGGAGTTGCATATTTTCTTTCATTGGTTCTGCTTGTTAAAATCAGCAATACCTATCATCATTTGAATATTATTATGTATAGGAATGTACTAAGAATAAAAAACCAGTAATTCGTACATTAACTGGAACAAAAATTATATTATCTCAACGTGTCAATGGCCTAGTTTGATTGTGAATAACTTGATAATTGCGTATTTTAATATGTACCATAAATGAAGAGTAAAAAAAGAGGCCGTTCCTTTATCTATTACGCTTGTGGATCTATTCGAAAAAATTAAGGTGATCAAGTGGCACATGTTATTTCACATGGAAATATCGGTGAAAAATATCTTGTAACGAATTCTTTATAAATTTTCTAGATCGCATCTCGTGTGAAATGAAATGAAATTCGAATATATCGTGCTAAACTATTATATTATCTTATTATTATTTTTATTTGTTTACTTTTGTGAATGATAATCAATGACAACATTTACTTATGATTGTTTGCTTATTTCATTTGTTATTATAAAATACAAAATTCAAAAGCTGATTCAATTTCATGAACTGTCGAAAAAAAAATGAAAATTTTAAAACAATTAAACTTTTACAATAATATTCTTTGGATGAACAGATCTGAGTATCAACAAAATTTTAGATCAAAATAATCTGTTATATAAGTTTGAAAAAATCTTTCTTTGTTAGGTGGATTCATCACAACAGAAAAGAATGAAACAACATATATTCTTGTTTTGAATACAAATGTATTTATATCGACATCAGAGATGGACGAGTCAGCAAAAAAGTCGCACCGTCACCACCCCATCCCGCTCCGTTGATAAAGTTCAGCACCGCCACCGCCCCGCCTGTTCAGCGTTGAAACCGTCACCGCCCCGTCCAAAATGTTTTCAAAAACTGTTTCTCGACAAATTTTTCCTTAAACTTTCATAATGACTATTTTATTTCATGAGATGAAAAGGCATATTTTAAATGCATAAACATCATTTCGAAATAGAAAAAAAAATAAACATGAAAATGAAAAACAATTACAATAAAATCACTCATTTTGTGAAACTCACTTATATTTTCGAAGAAAATAGTAAGTGTATGTTTTAAGTTTGAGATTTGGCGGCTCCCCCTCCCCTCTCCCCATCCCATTACAGACACATAGTAGCCGGAAAGAGAACAATACAGATGTACCCCAATTACAGACATACCCCTCATCACAGACACCCCACCATTACAGACAATCCACCATTACAGACAATCCACCATTACAGACAATCCACCATTACAGACCTCAGCAACCGCGAATAAAAGGCTCTAGTTTTCATATAATATATCAATTATTTCATGCGTGTTCGAAAAAAACGTATTTTACAATTTAAAAATTAGGCACCAGGATAGAAAACTTTGAAAATATACGTGGGTTCCACATTTTAGCTCCTTTGGAGCTGCACTAACAAGCTTCTTTTTACTGATTAGTTTTGCGTGAAAAAGTTTTAAAAATTTTTAAAAGATGTCTCTAAAGATCTGAGTATATTTAAAAAATCAAGGTTATACAAAGGCGGGAAAACCGCGAAATTTCGTCATGCACTGTCACAGCCCCGCCCCGTCAAATTTTCGCACCGCCCCGCCAACGGAGCGGGGCGGTGTTACATCGCGGCTCGTCCATCTCTGATTCCTACACCCACCTACCCTAAGAAGACGATACTTCTCCCTTCACCGTCATCCAACCATCAACATCGTTTTAGCGAAAAACAAGACGTACACGAGTTGTATTTTACATCCATATCTTCGTACAGTTTTTTCCGTGAGTTTTTACAGATTTCAGAAGAAGTGCGTCGTTAGATTAGTGAAACGAAGATAAAACATTGAACTGGATATATTGGAATCCTATTCTTTCATCGTTAGAAATAGAGTTAAATCTGAGAATGTATAGAACAATAGATGTTCTATTGGATTGTTTCTAGAATGAATGTGTTACATAATTAAAATTATTCCTCTATACATATGTTTAAAATAATGAATCCAGTCTTCATATTTTTGTTTAAGACTCTAAAGTTACAAAAAAATTATTCAGATAAGTCAATGATGAAGTTTCGATATCCCAATTATTTCGTTGGCATTGTGTCAAATTGCTTTGTACCATCAATTGATTTATCCCAAAAAGGCTTTGATTTACAGCACAGTTCCATTGATGGTTTAGGAATTTCATCAAATAACCCCTAATTTAATGACTTGGACACCAGGCATATTAGGTGAAACTGTATAAATTGGGCTACCACAATTGCTACAAAACCCACGCTGTATCGTCTTTCCACTATCAGTATTACTATCTTGAGAAATCTTTGGTTCACCGCTAATTTTAACAGCCGATATTGGAGCAATAACATTGATTGATCCAAGACAGCCACCAGATTGGCGACAATTCTTGCAACGGCATAAAGCAATATTTTCAGTTGCATTTAGTGCTTCTTGGGTAATAGAAACAGTGATCTGACCACACGAACATTTGCCGGTGGTAGAATTCATTTTGGTCGACATTTGTTTTTCTCTTTACTGGAATATAATGAAGCCCATTATGCTTTTAACGTGTCTATAAATATGAAGAAAGGAGAGACATCAGCTACTCACGTCGTTGTTTTGTTGTTGTGAAGAACGAGCGGCAAAGATGCATGAGTGATGAATTGCGACTTGAACTGTGTGACTATCAGAAATTTCTATTCACTTCGGATCACAATCGTCACTTACGTGTTTTTACTTTCTGTTCCGAATAGTAACAGAACAACGAAGTAAATGTGAGGGATTGCTGTTTCTTTTATTCTTAAGGTGGAGTTTGATATATCTGATGCATTCGCTGTATTAATTGCATCTTTTCCTTTGTTCTAAACATAGAAGTCTGACCAAAAACATATAGACAAATATAGCCACATAATAATTTCCTTTCTGGGGATGTAGGCATGGATGTGCGTGTTGCTCACAACGGTTCAGGCCCACACCCATAATCACCACTTACATCCACTCACACACATACCCACACTCACAACAACCTCACACTCCATACTCACACCTGCACAATCGTCTCCCTTGTCACACTGATAGCCAATACTGTAAACTAACGATAAGAAAAGCCTTCTGTGAATGTTTATAACATCGTTTGATTCTGTGTTCTCATCGTCAGTCCACACAGACTAAGTTCTGTCATCGTATCTAAGATGTAAACTGGGATAGCATTTAGATAATTTAATTCGTTGGCATTGGCCATTGGCGATGACCAAAGGCTTGCTAAATACGTACGAGCGATACGAATAGTTAAAAAGGCATTGAGGAGCTTGACCCAAATCAACTGCAGCTAGCAAAACTACTATGCCAGTAAACAATGAAGCAACCATTCTAGTTGAGTCCTTTTTCTTTGCTTTTTTTAAAATTACAATAAATCTTTCCCCACTTTATGTTCGTGCGTGAAGCACCTCTAGCACATTATATCACGAAGCAAAAGTGTCACTTGAGTTTTATCAGTATCACATAGTCTTCATAAGGCTGTGTTCTTGAGATAAGAGTTGTCACCCTCTACATTGCGTTATAAAGAAAAAAGCTTTTCCAGAATTTATTTTACACGTACTTCATCTGATTAAGAAGCGTGTACGTGTAGGTGTCGAATGTGGATGTGAGGGAGAATGTAGATCCACACGCAGACATACTCATATCCACATCCACACCCTCTAGTGTTTTTGAGATGACTCATGGCATTTATTTAAATGATACTGTAAAAGTGCAGTATTTTCGCAGCAATAAACTAAAGGTCCGAACTCTTCTCAAAGTATTCATAGTTCATTTGGAGCTACATAACCGAGAATCCCATGGAAGCTTCGCCGTCGCGGCGGCGTCAGCGGGGCAGGAGATGTTTTTAAAATGCCTTCGCGGTACTGCCAGTTTCCTGTTTCTGTAAATTCTAAAATTGCATGAATTGGCACCGAATTTGAGTGTCTGCAAGTCCAACAATCAGAATCATGATGAATATGATAGACTCAATCGAACTGTGCTAATTAGAAGTGGCGAAAGAGATTTTTGAAGAGTTTTCAGAAAACTATCGCGGCAGCAGTGCAGTAGTCTTTTTTCTTCTAGGACTGTGGCATGCCAGCTGTAGATTTCCAACCGTGATGGATATCTATGTTACATAATGCATATAGTTTCGACGACTCAAAAGCGAATTATCAGTTAGATAAAACAATAGTTTTAATAAGTTCTTCTTATTTTAGCTGATATTGATATTGAATAATATTGTCGAATTAATAATCTTCTTACAGGAATTCAAAGAACTTTATATCGACTTCTTTTATAACTTTATCTCACATATAATAAAGTTTCAAATAAAGTATTCTAATATATTACATATCTTCAACCTGTTGATATTGATAGTCCATTTCTATGACAAATTTTTTCTTTAACTGATATGTTTGTTTATTTTCAAATGATCTCAAACACATAGTTTAAAATAGATGTTTTTTTTTTATTTATAGTTTGGATGTCACCAATTGCATTTTTTTCGATGTTTTTCAGTGTGTTTGTCAGATTTTCGTTTCGGTTTTATTTACATCTCAATGCTTAGGTTTTTTTTTATATATACTTTTATTAATGGATGAGAATGATTTAGAAAATAAATTTAATTTTTTTAGTCATAATTCTTATTTGACTTGTGTATAATTTCTAACGTTGGAATAATTGTTTGATTGATGCGTAAATATTAGAAGATATATATGAAAAGCATGGAATTCAATTGATCAGAAATGATTCTAAAAATCGAAAGACTAAACTAGCTTATCGTACAATACATTAAGGCCCCCCCCCCCCACCCAAAAATCGATCTCAGCCCAGGAAAGTTTAAATGGGCTGAAACTTGGAGCATATGTTGGGGCTGAAGTGAGGAGGCTGTGATAAAATTTTCAGCTCGATACCCTGATGTTTGACAGAGATATGAACCAAACAAGGGCCAAAAATAGCTCATTTGGCAATCCATTTTTCTTTGTCCAGGCTCTTTCAATATATTTAATTTTTTTTTGTTTGAAAGAGCATCTCAGGATGCAGTGCAGTATAGAGTCCTTTTTTTTAAATTCTTACTTTTTTAGCGAAAAAAGGGAATCACAAGTTCAGTGACTCAAAAAACGCGCCAAAAATGGGTGTCTAATTACATAAATGTCTGTATATATAATAAAAAATAAAGCTTAATTAAAAAAGGACTCTGTACTGCACTGCATCTTGACGTGCTCTTTCAAACAAAAAAAAATTAAAATATATTGAATGAGCCTGGACAGAGAAAAATGGATTGCGCGGTTCAGAAAGCCTATACTGAGAAAAAACGAAAAACATTTTTCGTTTTTTTTTAAATAAGCATATTTTTCAAGAAGAGCTTAACAAAAATCATCGAAAACTTTGACCAAAAACGAGGTGCCGAAGAAAAACCAATGTGGTTTCTGAAAGAGCAGAAGACGGGCTATCTTCCGATGCATTTATCTCAATTTCGATAATTTTGACGAAAATTGACTTTTTTTGAGTGGGGGGGGGGGGGGGGGGCTTAAGTAAAAAATTATGAAGGTGTGACAAGAGATGAAATCATATAAAATAGAATTGTATCTCAATAATCATAAGTTAGGCATAAATAATAGAAGATTTTCTTTTGTACAAGAGTGTTGGTGTGGCAGTAAATGTATAGATGTCGATTTAGGCTTTCTCGTCACACTCACACCCAAACAATTCATGTGTCAACAATAATGAACCTATTACTTTTTACTGAAATACCAAAAAAAAGAACGAGACTAGGGTAGTTTTTCCAGAAGCTAACTGTACATGAAAAAGAGTGAAAACTTCACTATTTGTTTTGTCATGTTGACTACCTACAACAATACTCTTATGTTTTCTCTATTTGATTAGAGGATAACACATTTTCTTTTCCTTTGACTCACGTCTTCCACGTTTACAATAAATAAATATTTGACGAACATCAACATGAAACTTGCATGTAGTCATCTATTTGATAAAGTTGTGTTCTTTCCTTTCTCAAGTTATCATGTGTTTTTTGTGAATAATTCTTATCTCTCGTTAGATTTCTGTTTTTTTGAGAAACTTAAAACAATCGAAGAACGACTACTAAATACAACACTACATATTGATATTTGAGTATAAGAAATACTAAAGACTCTTATGTTATGAATATGAATCCTTGTAAGCTTTCATTTGTTTCAATAGGATCTATTTAATGAGATAAGATTCATCTTCAAATCGATTTATCAATTAGTGAAGTTTGTTCGTTAATCTTGACTAGACATAAGCCAGGTTCGAAATTGGGCCACTTTTTGATAGACTCACTGCAGTCATTTATGAGAAGATTATAAAAAATTCGTTATCATAGGATCACAAGTTGAATCAGGTCGGACAATTTTAATGCTTGAAAAAGCAGCATAAGAGATATAAGTCGAATTAGTTATTGAACAGACAGACAGACAAAGACTCTAATTTCTTGAAGACTATGATTTATTAACATAAACTTTGATCAGTAAAATACCTCCTGATCAATTTCAAAGAGTCAGATTTCGTCTTTTTTTATCAATTAATATAATAGTTTTATCAGTTGAAACTTTATCAAAAATCGATTTAGAAAGATCAATATCAAATGAAATCTATCTCCGGAATTGAAAAATCAGATGTTTTTCTGTTTTCTTATGTGAGAAATCTTTCTTAAAAAAAGAAATAAAGTTCAAGTCGCCCGACTCGTTTCGAGCCCTTGGCGTACTGAGTATAGATATGTTCAAGATGATCCCAGTCCCGCAATCAAGGCCAACACTTTTTCATTGAGAATGATACCTCTTATGATCATATGAAACTTGCATCCGATGTTATATTGTCACGACTGGTGTATTCTAAATAGATACGGACCATATGGTTCGAATCCCGACATAATAAATGATTAGTGTTGAGTATCCAACGATGATCGATCATTTGATACTACTAAATATTCTTAGCATACACAGATGTTCGATTACCAATTGCACTTGAAAGTAAATATGTAGTTTAGTCTGTGTAACTGACGTTTGAATCCATGAAATGGAGATCTACAACATTAGATGCAAAACTGGATTAGTTGTTTCGGGCTTCTGTTTCAATTCGAACAAAAATTTTATTAGCAGAAAACTTAATTAATTCTCTGTAACAGCAACTCTTTTAATCATAGTTCTAAATAGCAGGTGGACCATAATGAATCGCAGCTTTTTGGATGTCATCTTTTCATAATCTAATATATTTTATTACAAAACTAAAATATATCACAAGATGCACTGACAAAAGTTCTACAATTTACAAAGAAAAGTATATTTTATGTATATACATCTTTTATTTCAAAAAAAAGGATGAAATTCTGTTCGACCAATTTTTGACACTACACACCAGACCATTCTTTAGTACGCAATGAATTAATTTTGTTATTTCAACGATTAAAGAATCATAATTTTCAACTTTATTCTATTGTGTACTATTGTCAATGGTGTTCCATATATAATAATTCAAAACTTTGAGATCAGAATTATTTGTTGGTCATCTGTGCTTATCTATGAAATACTTTGCGCATCATGTCAACGATTCTTTTTGTATTATTGATAGATGAAATCATCGACCGACAACTGTTTATCTTCAGTGAGACCATTTTTAGAAGTGTCTAATCATTTTTTGAATACTTAGCTTATTCATTTATGTCTTCTATCGACTAGCAGTGTAAACACATTCTAGTGAAAAGTATTTTTATCGTTAATGAATAGAATTTTCTTCAGTTGATGAGATAAAAAGTGAATTAGTTATTCATCAAAAAATGTTCTTGTTCAAAGCATCGAAAATTTGTATAATAGAATTTTGTTGTTTTCATAGAACAAAAAGTACATATATAAAATAAAGTTTTCTTTATAAATTATAGAGATTTTTTCAGTACATCTTGTAATATTATATTTTGTTTTATAATAAAATGAAAAGATGACATGCAAAAGTTACCCAATCATTATGACTTACTCATCATTATTAACTATATTCTTTTTCTAGACAAATGATAACAATGATGATAAACGATCTCGTTCACCTTCACCATCATCTCTAACAAATTCTAAGCGTATTTCTTCAACATTTAAACCGTCCATGATTTCATCACCAAATATACTTTCTGATCGAACTAATCAAATAATTATTAACAATGATAATCAATTATTATCCAAAGGTATTAAAAGAAAATTAAATACAAATCGTTATATGACACTTGATTTTGAAAATGATACAGACGATTTTTTCTAACCCTAGATTTCTTTATAGAATTTTATTCAGATATTTTTGTATTTATTTATTTTATCATGATATTCTTTCGAACTTATTGTAATTAAATATAAATAGATTAAAAATAAGATAATAAAAGAAAACATATGCGAATACATATTTTTTCAGAGATGTGCATTATATTGAAAAAAAATAGTGACGGCGATGGCAATCTCTATCATTATTATGAATTTCTTTCAAAAAAAGAACGTGCAAGTTTCTCGACTAGTGAAGCTTTTCAAATAGATTTTTGTCCGTATTCTTTCATATTGTTTTCAATTTCTTTTGAAAAAAAAATTCATCTCATTATCATACTGTAAAAATAATAAGAGAGAAATAATGAATGTTGTTATTATTTTTCTTTTATTGATTTAAGTTTAAGATGCGTACTGTATTGCGTATAAACAAGCAAGAATGTTTTGCAAAAAGAATAGAGATAGCACTGATGAATATCTATCGAAATTTTCAACATATAAATTTTCTGATTGACTTTCATTTGAATTATTTGATATAGTTTATATTATTAAAACTTAGATAGTGTAAATCAATCAATATGATCATTATTTCAAAATTTTGGTTAAAAATAAGAAACTATTCTCGTTAAGACTTATTTCTATATAAAGTTTCAAGTAGAAATTCGAAAACCAGTTTTTCTGATATTTCTAAGGAAGATCACGTTATTGACGTTCAAAAGCCATAAAGGTGCATATCTCCGCAGTAATAAGCTAAGGATATAAATTCTTTCAAAGTATTTACAGCTCATTTGCATCTATATAATGCATATAGTTTCCATTGACAAGCAATTTATTAGTTAGAGGACTTTCCTCGTCAGACAATAGAGAAATGAGTTCATTGCGAACAATCTATTGAAAGATAGTAGTGCATTAAAGCGATCTTTTTTTTACATAAAGATTTTTTTATTCAAATATAGAAAAATTCTTAAAAGTCAATTTTCTTTATTATATTTCAAATTAAAATTAAAATTAAAGATAAAAAATTACATTATTAAACAAACAATCTATAGAATTTCTCATTTCAAATTTATGAATTAGCAAGTACACATATTTCTTGATTACTTAATTGTCGATCGTAAATTCGAAATTCATCAATAGAACCTAAAAAAGATCCTGATGAAATAGATATAGAACCACTTAGACAATTAACCGGTGTTGATGATCCCGATGGACTCAGATTACCTAATGTGATATACATTGGAACATTAGTGTTATATAAAGAAAGGGATCCAATGTTTGATGATGCAGTACTAAATTGTCCATTGATAAAAAGACGTACACCATTTGTAGAACCGTATACAACAGCTATATGAGTCCATGTGTTTGCTGGTATGATAGGACCTTGAGCACTACTAACACTTAGAGTTGTTGTCATCCATTGACATATTAAATTTCCAGTGCTTGTAAAAACAAGAAGATCAAAACAAGTTCCATTACCATTTGAATTCGAAGATAAATGTACTAATGTACCGCCACTTGTAGTAGAGTTTGGATTAACCCAAAGTGAAAATGAAAATGATTGCTCGTTGCCACGCATTCTTGGAAAACATTGTGATTCAAAATAGCTTGTACTTGATGTAAAAGAAATAGCTTGATTAACACGACCTGATGATATTATTGTCGTACCAGATGCATAACCATTACAAAGATTAACACTATAATTATTATATGTTCCAATTGTATCAAATGGATAATATACTATTAATGATGCATCATTAGAAATTTGACAAGCACTTCGAGCAACGCCAGCTGTTATTGTAAAATGATCTATCCGTCTACAGAAGAGAAAAAAAAAGAAACAGATTTAATATTTTTTAATTCTGTGATTATTGAAAATCGTTTTACATTAATAAAAAATATATCATTGAAGAAAATAATTGATATTTCTTACCATTGAAAATATCCAGTTCCATCAGCCAACGATGAACTTCTTCCAATTATTGTTGAACTTAATGAAACTCCTTGATAAGAATTAACAATACCATTTGATAAAGCATCGATTTGACCATCAACATAGATTTGTTGTTGAAATAGAGTTGCATCATAAACAACTGTTACATGAACCCATTCATTCGAACTAACTAAAGTTGAACCAGTCAATGTAATATTATTAGAATTCATAGAATCAAAAGAGAGTACAAAACGTGCATTTCGTAAATTTAATGACATACAAATCGAATTTGAATCACATTGACTAAATATACCAAAATCAGTTGACGCATTGATAGATATTTGACGGAGCCATGCTTGTAACGTAAAACTTTGTTTAGACAAATTTATATTTGGAATTAGAACATATTGTTGTAAATTCGGATTTAAAGCTATTGTCTGACTTATATAAGCTCCTACTGTATAAGAGGGTGCAGACGTACCAAATGCCGTTCCTGTATAATAACCACTTTGATCATTCGTGTTTCCATCAAAAGGATAGAGAGCAGTAACTATCGATGAACGATATGAAGTTTCTTTGCCAATACATGTTGAAGATGAACAACTCGAAACAGTTGTATTAGTAAATGAAGCTGAAGTTAAATTTAGATTAAAAAAAGAATCTTGAATGATTTTAATAATTCATTTACATTCAGAATGAGTTCGACGAATGACGAATACATAGATAGGTGGAATAATAGCAACTGCAAGAATCGAGATTATAATAGCTGCAACAATTAATCCGAAGAGTATCTTTTGTTTGAATGTCAAAAGACTAAATAAAGAGAAGCCAAGAAAATTCCTTGTATTATGAGTGGAAACTATCGACTTTATATTAGAATATTGAATTGTCAAAAAAAAAAGACAAGATGATGTAATTATATTTTAAACATTTATTTTTGCTCAATTCTTTGTCAAGATTAGAATACTATAAACAAACATTTACTAACTTACTTAAACCAATTGATAAAACGATGTCCAAGATTTGTTGTCTGTGTTGTCAAATTACTTTTGTTATCAATCAAGGATAATGGAGGATTTAGTACTATCTAACGATGATAATTTGTCACTTTTTAATTTGTCAGTAATATATCCACTATTTCTTAAAGGCAATTGTTGTATAGAGATACATTCTGGTGAAATCGATCGAAGACTATCAGGAACGGTTGTATTTGTATTCGTTGTGGTGTGGTATTGTTCATTATTATCAGATGGTCTTACCTATTTAACAAATTCATGAAAATTATACTAGAGATTGAGATTATTACCTTTGTTTTAATAACATTTAATCTTGTTACGTGTTCGATACGAGCCACATTGTGTTTTCCAACACTTGTTACTTTATTCATTAAATGAATATATGTCTCAAACGTACTGAAAGAACATGTAAAAAAAATAAAATGAAATATACATAGAAGATTGACTGTTTGTTTGAAATATTGTGATTGACTTGCACTATTTATTGATGAATTACATTGAAATCTGAGAAGTTTGATTAATTGTATTATTCACATGGACGAAGTTTTATTAGATTCATGTTGTAATTGTTGATTTTTTTTTCTTTCTGTTTTTCAAGTCTACTATTGAATGAATAGTATTACACAATGAAAAAAAAACAATATTGTATTTCTTTTAATAATTATATCAAGCGAATCGATAGAATACTCATTTTTGACTAGCAGTAAAAGTCAATAAAATCGTGTTTGTTTTATATATGTCCGATTGTAGATTTTTAAAAATTCGAAAAGAAAAAACAATAGCGAGAATTTCTAAAATTTATTGAATACTTCTATTTCGCTAAAGAAAAGAATGATCTTGTCCTAAATATTTTTTTTGTATCTGTCATTTTATAAACAACATGTATTCTACAGAGTAGAGACAATCGTGATTATCTTTGACGAATAAGAGAACTTTTATAAACCTCTAATTTCAATATTTTAAGATTTTAAGATTTTATGTTTTTCTTTTCGTAGTTTTAGTATTTGATGCAAACTAATCAATCGAGTCGCCGAAGCTTTTTGAAATGTTTCTCGTTGACAATTTACGATTTTCTTACGGATACGACACTCAAATTGTATCACTCGTTCGTCGCATGCGTAATCTCGAAGAATTAACTTTATATCTTTGTATAAAAAATCGAACTAAATTTGTCGATAATACTCAACTCCATAATGATATTCTTATTTATATGGTACAACTTAATAAATTCATCTTTTATATCAATACAGAGATTCAACATGATCATTTAATTCCTTGTTTGTCAAACAATGATATTCAACAAACTTTTACTAATCTAGGATATGAACAAGTGGGTTGTTTTGTACATTATTTAACTACTAATTATACTAATCGTTATGTCTTCTCATTTCCATTCTTATTTGATCGTCTCGAACCGATTGACAATAACTTTCTAAATGTTATATATAAGAATGTTACTTTTTTATATGTGAGAGAGTTAATGCCATTGAAGCACGAATTTTTCGTTCAGATTGCTTGATGTTTTCCATTGTTGAAATCTTTGTGTATAATGTACTTTAGATTTACTTGGCTATCAAATCTTCATAAATTGGAATTCGATAATGATGCATCATATTCAATTATTGAATATCCTCATATTACGTTACTTGACATAATCATCGAGTCGCTATTTTTGTCTTTTTGTTAAATATAAATTCATTCATTCAAACGATGGTAACTATTTCTAATTTTTAATCTCGATAATCTAATATGAAATTTTCTTTTGTATTAATATTTAAAGTTGTATACACAATCGATTCACCTTCATCAATGTCCAATGCATCATCATTTACAATATCAACATGAAAATCCTTCAGTTTAACCTCAACAATCATCAACAAGTGATGTAGATGAAACATCAATATCACCATCATCACTCAACAGAGGAGTATTATGTCTTGTTGAAAAAAAACTTTTTTTTTTTATTCAGCTAATTACATCATACAATTTTATTTTATAGAATGTTACTGTCGCTGCTAAAATAGTTAAGAAAAAAAAGCATCCAAAAAAGAAACGTAAAGATTCTAGTGAACCTCAAAAGTAAATAAAAGTTTAATCATTTTTTAATAAATAAATATAAACATTATATAATTAGATTGGTTTCTTCGTATGCACTTTTCTTTCGTGATACACAGAATGATATTAAAAAAAAAGGCTGATTCATCATTTGGGTAAGATGAATAATTATTTCAAAATTAAAACTGATCAATAGAAAAAAAATTTAGGAAAATTTCAAAACTTGATGCTCATATGTGGAAAAATATTGAACCAGAAGTTCAAGAAGTACATTATATTATACATTACATTATTTATTAGTATACTTTTGTTTTGTTTTAAATTAGCAATATATACGTAAAGCAGCTGCAGCTAAAAAAAGAATATCTTAAACAATTAGCTGCATATCGAGTTGTACAAGTTTTACATCAAGTAAATTAATAAAACAATCTTATAGAAAAAACACAAATTTTCATTGAAATACCTACTATGCATCATATTTATCAAATTAAAAATAGTTGGAGTAATTTATTTGATTTAATTTTGATTTTCGGCTGATTTTAATCAGTGCTTACTATCCCTAGATAAAGCTATTCAAAGATAAAGAAAATATAAGGTAATGTGACTACTTCTAGTTACATAGCTTTCTTTTCTCATCATTCTCCATGTATATGTCCATTCTTTTTTTTTCTCTTTCTATTTGTTTTCCTTCATCAAATGTGACTTTGTAAATATATATATATATATGATTCTTATTTGTTGTAAAGATAAAAAAGACATTAATGAACTTAGACCAGGAATTTCATAGACAAACATATAGAGAGAAAAAAAAGACATTAGTTAATTTTAATGAAATAGACATTGGATAAATCCATAGCAACAAAGAGAACAGATATTAGTCCATTTGCACTAGAGATTACACATGAATAAATACATAGAAAGAAAAAAAAAAATGAAATCCGTCCATTTGGACTAGATAGATTACACATAGATAAATTCATAGCAGCAAATAGAAAGACATCAATCAATTTAACTAGGAATAACACGTACACACACACATAAGAACATTTACAATAATATCAAAAAGAAAGAAAGAACAAGAAGAAAAAAAAATGACGATTTGAAATGTCACCAAAAAAAGAAAAAATTTTAATTACCATTTGTATGTTGTTATTGTGGTGGTTGATAATTGTTTGAGTTTTCTTTATTTGGCTCCATTAATATTAAAATTTGATCTACAAAAAGATAAATAAAATAAATATCATGACGTCTTCAATGAATGTAAAATGCTTACTCTTTACATCAGCAGCTAATACCAACAACTGTTCATAATATCGTTTGAGATCTAATAAATTTTTTGGTGCTGTACCACGTGGATATAAATTAATATTATTTTGTACATCGTGTCAGAGTTGTAACCGGTCCGGTCCGGCCGGTCCGGACCGGACCGGTTGAAGCAGTTCCACCGGCCGGTTTTTACCAGTTGAAATATATTTTATGAATATGCAGATTTTTCAGATAAAACTTGTTGATAACAAGTTTTTATACCTTTATCAAAATAATGAACTTGTTTTATTTCCAAAACTATACATTTTTTCTTCTGTTCCTCAATCTATTTTATCTGTTTAATCGTTATGCACTTTATTTTTTAAACAGTGCATTCGAAACTGCATTAATTCAGTTAAACTTATCTCATACACTTTTTGTGAAGATAAAATTTAGGTTCGAGTCATCGTCAAGAGAGATGCGTTATTTTATTTGTAAAGGTAAAGTGACTAAAAAATGATTCTTTAAATGTGCGAAACGTCTTTTTTTAATATTTAACTTCTACCTATATATTTAAATTATAATAAAATACTTAGAAAAAAAGGCACAAAATGCTTAAGATTAGGCCTTTTCTAATGAATGATATTGTAATTTTCTTGTTACATTGATTATTTTCCTTTACAATTAATAAAAAATTTTTAAAAAATTCGTTGTTTTTGCTAGGTAAAAATCTAAATACATCTCGAATGAAAGTTCATTCCTAATATCACCTTTATCATATGAACAAATTTCATAAACTTGCCGGTTTTTTGCCGGTCTGGAATTATTTTTTAGACCGGCAGATCACCGGCCGGACCGGACCGGTCAGAAATTTAAACCAGCCGGACCGGACCGGTCAGAAATTTAAACCGGCCGGACCGGACCGGTCAGAAATTTAAACCGGCCGGACCGGACCGGTCAGAAATTTAAACCGGCCGGACCGGACCGGTCAAAAAATTTTCGACCGGTTACAACTCTGCATCGTGTAATTCTTGTTGTATTTCTGTAATCTAAAAGAAAAAGAAAAATATATGATACATTGCAGTATTACGAGAAAACTTACTTCTTGTTCAATATGGATAAGTTGCTGATCCATGTTAACTAATATTATTGAACGATGTCGACGTGATAAATAGAAGAAAATCGATGTATCTAAATTGATATATATACGTCTGACAATTACTGAATAGTCCGCGTCAACCATTAGATCGACACGGACTATTCGATAGAAGAAAAAATTGTATAAAACATGTTTTATATACATACTTGTTCAAATTAATTCTTTCTAGATAAAATGACGATATCCAATCATGAAAGGTCTAGATATTTTAATCGGCAATTCAATAAATAAAAATTATGGGTTACATGAATTGCGGCCCACGAATTTTTCGTCCCAGACTTTCGGCCCAGGCCGAAATTCCGGTGATTTTTCGGCCCGGGCCGAAGGTTCGAAAGGAAATTCGGACCAAAAGTTAATTTATCTAATTAATTTTCTAAATAATTAGTAAACTTCATGGTGCTGAGCACTATGCACATTCAACAAAACGTTGTGCTCGACAGTATGACGTGTTGCTCAGCAAGATAACATAGTGCTTAGCAGTTAGACATGATGTCCGTCGAGATGACATAATGCTTAGTAGCGTGGTGTGGTGCTCAGCAGTACAAAATAGTGCTTAGCTAGGCAGTCTAGTACCTAGAACTATGCATATTGATAAAAAATTTGGCAATTCGGATATTGGTCGAAACATAGGTTAAGTATTCTATTGTGGAAGCCGCCACAATATTCAAGAAATGGATATAGAACTCAGCAATACGAATTTAGATGACATGATAATTATAACGTTCTGCTGTATCTGTGTATTACTTCGCCTATTTTACTTAGGAGTTACGGCAGTTCTTTGATATTGAATGAAATATGTGTTTAGATAGTGATTACATTTAGTCAGCCTCGATCGAATAGATGCTTTCTTTCTTTTGTGGCATTGGTCAGAGATGGAAACGGTCCGAATTTTTGACGACCGATATCGGCCGGTCTTGTTTCTTTGTCATTTCCACTATTTATATCTTCTCTTTTCTCAGTTGCTGACTGTTATTCTTAGCAAGTTATGTGTGCTACTTATACTTTTCCTTGTTGTAAAAAAGAATCAAAAATCGTCGTCTCCTGATCTTCGATTTGAATATCATTATTAAAATCGATATATACTGGTATTATTTTGACAAACATTTTTCGTGTTCTTTATGTTTGCTTGTATAATTGTAAAAATTTATGTTACTCTTAATGTTTTGTTTTTTTACTGAAAGAAACTAAAGAAAATTGAAATAAACTAGTCAACTGAAACGGAACTGAACGTTCGAAAAAATCTAAAACTGGCGGTATCGGTAAAGAAACACCGGTCGAATAGAATTAGATTGGTAGGGTATCGTTTTCTACTGTTACCGAGCACCATGTTCTTTTAGGCTGGCGTTTATTCAAGACAAGTAATAATTATCGCAAACGGCGGCCTCATTCCTAACAGAGTGAAATGAAAACTGCTAAACATTATTTTGTACCGCTAAGCATTATATCGTCTTTCTGAGTCCCATGTCGTACTGCCAAGCACCATGTCTAACTGCTGAGCATTATGTCATCTTGCTGAGCAACATGTCATACTGCCGAGCACAACATTTTGTTGAATGTGCATAGTGCTCAGCACCATGAAGTTTACTAATTATTTAGAAAATTAATTAGATAAATTAACTTTTGGTCCGAATTTCCTTTCGGACTTTCGGCCCGGGCCGAAAAATCACCGGAATTTCGGCCTGGGCCGAAAGTCTGGGACAAAAAATTCATGGGCCGAAATTCCAGCTACCCAAAATTATATTGTATAAAAAAATTCAAGCAGTTATTTTAATTCTTGTATTACCTAATTTTCTTTCTTCTTCAACAATAAATATTTGATGATGACGATTGTATTCATTGATCTTCTCGAAATCAATATAATTGTAATGTTTTGCATGGTTCTTGTAATGAACAATGTTTACCTTTATTTTCATCTTCATGTTCATTTGATTTTGATATTTATTTATGCTTTGATAATTCATTAACATTAAATATTGTTAATTGTTGTATAAATTGTATTTCTTCATCTACTATATAATCATATTTAATTTGTTTACGTTTTGCTTTTTTATCTAATCAACCAAAATAAGATAAATCTAAATGAAAAACTTCATCTTTCTATTTTTGTTTTTTTTTTTTTTTTGTTCAAAATTTTGTCGTAGTTATTCATTTACAGATCTTTTTCATATTCAAGTGCGAAATTTAATATTTTCTTTACCTATTTTTTTTTAATTTAATACATTTAAATAAATATTCTTCATCAACAAGTTCTTCAAGTTCATCAATTCTTTTTTATGTTGTTAAATGAACATGACAAAATTTTTTTATGTAATTATTCGATTGATAATTTTGAACGATCAGAATTTCATGAAATAGATTCAGATCTAAATCTTTTTTGTTTGATCATCATCACGTTATCGAAGACGTATTTGTAAATGTATGACATTCACAAAAGGTGTAATAGGTTCAAAATTTGAGCAAATTTCGCATTTATGACACATTATATCTAATTGACAAAGGACATTTGTTTTTTTCACCATCTATTGATAATGATTGATTCAGGTGATTATCAAAAAGGAGACTGTGATGATGAAGCCATCTTATAACCTAAAACAAATAAATGATATTAGTTAGTAAGCTAGAAAAATCATTGTTTCTGATACAAATCTTAACGTATGTATGTACAAATAGATACTTCGTTTCCATTGACAAAGTATTTATTAGTACTTTGTTCTCAATCACACAATACCAATTTTCTCTCTGTTCTCTTTTGCAAAGTATTCCACGGGATTTTTCATTTGTTTCTCAAGTCAAAGGTTTGTAGATGGACTTTTATTATGATCGACTTTTTTTATGTTGTAGCTTTGACAAGATGCACTTACTAGCATGGAAATACACATGATTAAATAAATTCGATTTTTCTAATTGTCTGAGAGCTTACAAGGAAATCATCTGAAGTAATATCTGTCGTTTGAACTCATGTTGGATTCATAAGAAGGTATCGGTGAGACTAGAAAAAGCCTAAAAGAGTTCGTATCCATAGATCTTTGGCACCGAGTTATCACCGTTTTATTGAATTTTAGACTCACATTGAGGTATTTACCGAAAAAACCAAAAAAAAAAAAATAGAATAAAATTTCGATATAAAATTTTGTCTATAGATAGGTCTAATCATTCTTAGAATATCCTGAAAGTTTCAACCGAAAGTAATGTTCTTTTGTCAAAATATTAAATGTTCAAGTAAACTCGATTTTTGTTATAGTCTGTAAGAAGCGACTATTTTTTTGGAAACTCAATATCTTGACAAAGGAACATTATTTTCGATTAGAACTTTTAGAATATTGTAAGGATAATTAGACTTAGCGATGGACAAAATTTTAGATCGAAATTTTGTTTTTTCGATGAATATCTAAAAATGGGTTGAAAATTTAGTAAAACGATCATAACTTAGCGCCTGAGGCCCATGGGTACGAACTCTTTTAAACTTCTACTAGTCTCATCGATATCTTCTTGTGAATCTCATATAAGCTCAAACGGCGGGTATCATATCAGGTGGTTTCTTCGTTAGTACCTAGTACATTGTTCTAGTGAATTAGTAATGCTAAATTTATCTTATAAGTGACTTGAAAAGAACAATTATAGATTTTCAAATGTACTTTATCTTACTAAATATTTTACAGTTATATAAACAATAAATTTCTATCTAACTGTACGTAGTCTTTTACAAGATGGATATATTCTTCTGATGGTATAGTTTATTTCAACAGACTTCTACTGTAATGGTTTACGACGAAATATTCCTTTTTATTTTGGATATTTATACGAGATCAATGAATATTAAATGCAGTTAATTCGAATTTTATTGTCCTTTTTTTTTAAACATGTGCTCATCAATTATTTGTGATTTCAACTTTCTTTAATATAAGCGAACATTTAAAATCACTTAAAACTAAAATCGATATAAAAATTTTATATGACTAATTTATTTTTTAATTCAAAGTTATTTAACACAAAGCAAAATTTTGTAGCACGAAGTTGATTGTACAGAATTCCTTATCTATTGACATTTTTACATAGTAGAAGAAAGACTGTAACAAATCATTGTTGTAACTAGAGAAATAAGTCAAATGGCTGAACCACTGGAACCGATCAAATCATTGACTTACACCTTCAGTTATCACAAAATGTTGTCTCACCTAGATAAGTAAAGTTCAGGTTCAGCCTTGACTCCAGTCATTAACAGTTAATTATTAAACGAAGTAGAAATAAGCCAAAAGAAAAGATTTCAGACTTAACTATAGAAACAGTCGAATCAATGATTCAAAAATTCGAGGTCTGCAAGCATTCTAAAAAAGGGAACAATATTCAGAAATATTCGAATCTCAACTTTAGAATACTTTAATGTACCATTTTGGAAATTATCCAAATATCCAACACTGTCTGAACTGATTGAATAGTTTCCAAATACTCAGTCGAAATTTAGGGTTAACAAAACGAAACCTCTTTGTGAATAAGTAGCTCGAAACATATTCGTCCGCTGACGTACGATGCATTCGTGGTTTCTTTCGAAATTCTCTTTGAATATTTGTACGAATTTTCGTTTCGTTTACCTCAATCTGAAATTCTAAATCTGGAAAGTTTTAATATAGAATGGTGTTGATTACATCAGTTGATATTTTTCGATTCGTTTTAGTAATTAAATGAATTGAAAGTTTCTCAATTGTTTTTAGTTTAGTCATAAGAAATTTTCGATTTGAGTTTTATTTTAAAACACTTACTTGTCTTGATAATATGCTCATTCGTTTACTTGAATCGAAGCTATTTCGACCATTTGTCTTATGATAAATGAATTGAACTAATAAGTTTTTTTTTTTGTTAAATGTTTATTGGGTTCTGAACTAAATAAAAAAGCTCGACTTAACCGTTTATTTGCTTTATGAAGATCACTAAAATTTCAATATATATATTTTTTTCAATATTAATTAATTCAAAGAAAAACAAAAGAAACAAAAAAACAAACCGTTTAAGTGCTAAATCTAATAAATTCAGACGACTAGTTGAATGTAAACCTGAATCAATTTCTGAATGTTCAAATGATGTTTGAGAACAATACACATGATGATTATTATTTGAATTAGTAACTGTTTGAATAAGTGAAGACTAAAATAAAAATGGTACATTACTTGTTTTTTTTTGTTATTTTAAAAAATAATTTACTTTATCAAGTAAACATCGATCATCTGAAATAGCTTTAGATAAATGATAAAGTACATCGATTTTATGATTTCCATGATGTGTAGTACTATTTGATAATGTTGAAATCGATGATGATGATGAAGATATTAAATCAGTAAAATAAGATTTTGAATTATTAGTACTAGTACTTGTATTTCCATTAATAACACGAAATATAAGTTGACGTATTTGTCCATCAATTGAACAAAGTATTCCGAATTGTTCAGTTTCTTTAATAAGAAAAATTTTATTTAAATAAAAGAAAAAAATAATAAAAACTTGTTAGCAGAATCTCTTCAGGGTTAAAATGTGTTTTTTAGGCTCATTATATTAATATAAAATACGTATAGAATGTTTTTCTTAATCTAACATTATATTTATTATTTTAATCATCGATTTTACTAGCAAATAGGCCTGTTGCACACATCATTCATATCTGCAATGATCAGCTCACATTTTTCAAGGCTGGTGCGACGCAGCCAATATTGGAAGGTTTCGCGTTTTTTTTTTGGGAGAGTGATTCCAGACGTGCGTAATCTGCGATAAAACTTCTTCGAATGCACATAAATAGATCCTATATTTCTGGATGTTATACTCATGATACGTCCCCGGTCGGACCATCGTCCCCTGCACTTTTTACGTTGATCATATGACGTCTGTGACAAATCAACACATCACTACTAGAGATGTGTGCGGGAACAGATTTTTTTGGTAACGGTTTCGGTCTAGAGAATTAATGATTTATAAGATAATCTGCTTAAAAATATAGAATATTTAAAACTATAATCTTTAATTTAGGTCGAAACAATTTTTTCTCGTAGTCTCGATCTCAGTAACTTCTCGATTCCGATGATCGGGACTAAAATTAGTCCTACAGTTGTCCTCGACTGCCACGGAAACCTACCAAATAATCGTCGACCTTCACCCTATTGATATGGGGACGAAGGCGCAAAACTTATGCTCATTGTATTTATTTTCGAAAAAAGATAATGTGCGAGATCTATAAAACAAAAACTAGTCAATCACTTTTACCATCAATTGTTAATGATATTGGATTAATATCAAATAAACTTCTAATATCACTTAATTGAATAAATGCAATATGTTTGTATGTTTTTGATGTTTTCATACCAGGGGTTTTCCACATATTAACACGTAATTTTGTTACCTAATAAGAAAATAAAAATATCAAAATGTACGTTTTTATGTTTTTGATGATAAATACTTCAAGACAATCAGAAAAAAGAAAAGAATTAAATGTGTTTGTGTTGTTGTTAATTCTTGTGAAAGTTTAATAACATCAAAATTTTTCTATATAATCACGATGTGCAGCAAGTAATTCTGGCTAAAATTTAACAAAAAAACGAAAATATTTAATAATAAATTCTTTATTAAAATTGCTTATCTTACTGAACAATTATCAATACTATTAACAATATTAAACATTGATAAATGTTTTTCTGTTTTTCCTCTTTCTTCATTTAATTTTTTTGCTATTTAACGTAATTTATCTAATGAATCAATTAATAATTGATAATCAATATGTGTTATTGATGTATATTTAAGTAAACGTTCTAGTAATAATAATATACTTGGTAAACGTTGAATAGATCGTATCATTAAATCAACTAAATGTTGTTTACCTAATTCAATTTTATGTTCACAAATCTATTCAAATATAATATATTTTATTAGATTATATTATTCCAATATAAAAAAAAAAGAAAATTACTTTAAGATAAGCATAAAAACGAGAATTAGTTTTTTCTAATGTATGAATTGCTTCAATTGTTTTATCATAAAATTTTGTATATGGTTGATAAACACGTAAAAGATCAACAGACTAGACATTGAAACAAAAAAAAAAGATATTTTCTTTTCTAAGACTTTATAGATACTAACATTAGTTAAACATATTGAACCAATACATTTATCTTCATTTATAGCTCGATCAAGTTGTTCAGCAATAGATAAATGTAAATGATAGATTTCTTCAATATTACCAAATATTTGTGTACTTTCAACTTTTGTAAGAATAGGACCATTTCGACGATCATCTTTTTCCATTTCAGTTTTGAAAATCTATTTGAAGAAAAAAAATTGTTTAATATAAAAGTTAAATTCATTAATCAATTTTGAAAATCAAAATTCAACAATATAAATGATAAGTATACTGCGTAGAGATCTCTGTATGATTGTAAGGTACTAGTAAATAAAGTCCTTTTACCTTCATGCTGTTTTTTTCGAATAATTTGACCTGTGGTTCACCTAGAAAGACTTCCTCTATGTCTTATCAAGTTTCATTGGGTACTCTCGGGGACGTCAACAGTCGAATACGACAGAGGTTGCACCACCTATTGACAAATCTTGACGATACACAATAGAACTTAATAATACATACACTATTAGATAAAGGAAGTTTTCCTCTACTAGCCTACATAGATCTCGTTCTCTAACCAAAAACCACTGTGTCACTTATATTTGACATGCTTTACTATCATGTCGAAAAAATCAATTGTCTAAATAATGAAATAATATTTTCCAAAAAGCATGCATAGATGTTTTCTTAACTATATGACGAATAAAACCATAAAAAAAAATATTGAGCTTAATGAGACTTGATACTTTTGGCGTATTTTAGTTTTCGTTGACTTTTTTTTAAACCTAATTTTGCTCTCAGTATGAAATATTGGTCGATTCCAACTCATCAAAGGGAGAAGGGTATCGGTGAAAAGAAAATTCAGGTTCACATATTCATCGTCTCCTCAATTAACTTTTTGAATTTATCATCACTATAGAAATAGGTCTCTAAAAAAATTATATTTATATGTTCTGATGAATACTGTGGGTATTATCTAGACATACTCGTTGACAAATTTTAAAAACCTGGGTTTTACAACTACCTCTTTGTTCTTTTTTTTTTTTCATTGCAAAAGTTTATGAATGATAGGAAATTTCAAATTCGATCAGCATATCGAATTATACTATTAAAAATCTATCCCATAATCATCAGAAAATTGAATACAAGACAAAAGAGAAATACATAGGATACTAGAGATTTTCAAGCTCTTCCAAAAAAACTATCTCTATAGATGAATAAATATAAAAAGTTAATTGTAGAATCAGTAATAAAATTCAGTTCATGTGGATCTGACAATAAGGATGCCTTCATTACAATTGATTTATTTTCCAGTCAGTAGACGCCGGTTAATATACAGTTGGATAGTCGTCCCGAAAGTACGACATACCTTTTCTGGTCTCGTTGTATTCAGTCACTGAGGCGCCTAGTATATTCCACAGACGACTCGATAGGCTCTAGTAACCAGTAATAATGTTGATAAGTAATACCTGATATAGATTTTCAGGTACTAAATGATAGAAAAATGACATTATAAATTTTGTCCTTTTTATCTATTGACTTATGTTTGATTCCTGTTAGAATGTTTTAAAACACTTTTCAACATTTTTACAGCCGACCTGATGATTAGTATTGTATAAAGTCATAAATTTCAAATATTAAGATTCATTCCGCTAGTCATCATTATTCTTTGTTTATATATAAATTTTCTTTTTTATAGTCTAATATCAATCTTACTCGAATAATATTTGATAACATTGTAACATAATTTCGTTCAGTTTCTCTTAATTCCATTTCAATTAAATATTTATTATCTTTTTTAATATTTTGTTGTTTTTCTACAATAATAAATAGAAATTTTCTTTTTTTTGTATTTCGAAAATTATTCATTATAATTTACCTATAACAATATTATCATCTAATAAATTTTCATTCTCATTAACACTACTATTAAAACGTTTTGAATTTGGTGTATTATCAATTTGTTCATTTATAAACAAATGTTTATGTCGACGTTTTCGTTTAACAGTCGTATTTAATGATGAATCATGTAATGGACTATCACCATGTATTGATGGTGAAAGTAATAATAATGAAGAATCTGGTGTTGTTGATTGATTACTAGTTAAATTAACAATATACATTGATTCATCAGCTTTACCCATTAAACATAAACATTCCCAAAACCACTATAAAATTCAAAAATATTCTATATAATTTTAATCTGTTTTTTATTCTTATTAACTAATACATACTTGTACATGGACAATATATTGTCGATGTTTACGTGTATATGATGGATATGTCAATATAAATAAATTTATATCAGAAAGAACAATATGTGTTGCTTCATTCATTTCTTTTGTTATAAATCCACCTAAAAAGAAAGATTTTTATCTAATTTATCTGATGTATAAATAGAAATGTTTTCATTTTACAAGAGAGCCATCCAAAGTGATTTATCATAATTGTATACTCATATTCGGTATATAGAGCAGTGTCCGATATGGATCAAATTTTTGTAACTAGACCAAAATATCGACTAATTTTTTTTTACTTTTTGGAAAATCAATTTCTCAATCTTTTGTTTTTTCTTCGTTTCATTTCGTAGTTGGAACAATATGATTATGTGATAGAATTTTTTTCTTATACATACAACCTGCGACCTTTACATCATTATTGAACGTCGATAATGATACACTCGTTATCCGATGTCAATAAAGAAAAGTTGATGAAATAGAAGAAAAGATTATGCAACACATGACATCTTGTGCTACTGACAAGCGAAGGTCTTCAACTGATTTACGTTGCTTTCAATGATATTTTGTCCACATGTTGAAAATGGATGTGAGTATTTGTCTTCTCTACATCTATACCTCACCCTCACACTCTGAGTGCAAATAGTGGATAATAGTTGAAATAATTTCCTTGTTAGAAAAATAAAAATATAGATTTATTTATTTTTTGTCTAAATTGAATATTCTAACTGTAAGATGTAACATTTTGTATTTTATACAATAACCGCAACGATAAAAAAAAAAGAATTTACCATGTTCATTGGTTAAAGTATGTAAATGTTGTAATTCATTATCATTATTAAAACCAAAAAAGAATAAATTAAGATTATGTAATGGTTTAGCACGATATATTCGAATAAGTTCAGAATCAAATGGATTAAATTGTCGATTATTTCGTTCATGCCAACAATGTAAAAGCCATTCTTCTGTTAGAATTTCACTTCTTTCCATATTAAATGCTGTCTAAATAATAAATAAAATCATCATCATCATCATCATATATATTTTAATAAAAAAAAAAATTTCATTACGAGATATTTTTCACCGATATTTGCATGTGATATAACATGTGTTACTTGATCACTATAATCTTTTCGTACAGATCCACCAAGATAATGAACAAAATCACTTAATTCCGTCTAAAAACAAATTATGTAAGAAAAATAATAATATTTTTTGTTTAACTTACATGTGTATCTCTTCGAATTCCAACAAAACATATGACAGCTGAAGATAAATGTTGACAATATAATGGTCGATTTCTTCTTGGTACAGGAATATCCTAAAGAAATTAAAATTATAATTTTTAGATAGTAAAAGAAATTTTTTTATTTCTTGTTTTTTACAATTTCTTTTTCTGCACATGATAATACAAGTTCAGAACTAATTGTATAAATATCTTCATTGTCTTTTAAATATTGAAATATAGAATCATCAAATGAATCAACAATATAAATACGTAATTGTCGTTGTGATAATAAAATTTTCGTTTCAGTTAATGTACGAATTACTTCTCGTTCATCATGAATACATTCATATACATAACGATCTTCAAGTGAAGATAGAAGTCGTTTATTTGAACAAGCAGAACCAATTATACAAAATGTTATTGCTAGGAATAATCAAAAATAAATTTAATTAAAAAGAAAATATATTTACTCCAATCATTAACATTGGTTGGTGAAGTATTTTCACTGTTTTTTTTAAATTTATTTTGTCGATGATAAATTTTCGAAGTTGAAGACAATGGTGAAATATTTTCTGTTGTCATTCTTTTTATTTAAAAGAACATCTCAAAAATGAGATGAATGACTAGATCGAAATAAATAAAAGACTGATTGAAATGAATAGGTATTTTATGATTTGCTTTTCATTTACGATAAGTTAGTTAGTAAACGTTTGTTCATATTGGTGGAACGTTCGATTTGATAAAACATGAAAATTACTAAGATATAGAGGTCACCATTGGTCGTAAATTTTCATGCGAATTTCATTGTCAACAAAAAGAATCAAAATTGTGTTATAAAATGTAACACTTTTAAGACCTCTCCCATACAAAAAAATCGATTTTTCTAGAAAGAAAAAAAAAGACATTCTTCAAGGTAAACATATAGGCATTACATCTAAGATATCTAATTTGAAAATTCATAAGCATGCCTTTCAATTTTAAAAGTTTTCGATAGAGATCATGATGAGTTTTTACAGCTCTCCAGTGAAACGATTAATACCATATCGATAGGAAAATTAGGAGCGCTATTGCAATTATAACTCAACGTGTAGCTAGAAGGCTATTCAATAAGACTCTAGATGAATTTTTAATTGGAACGTAATTTAACCATATTTAATGCTCATATGAAAAAGTTCTTTAGGTAAATATACAAAAAAAATGTTCACACGTTTTTCTCGACATTGGTTTTTGTATAAACTTTTGAATTATGAACAAATTTCTTTTCAAAAGTGTTCGTTGTTGTGAACTGCGAATTTTTTTCATTCGATAAATATTAATATATTCTTTTTTCAAATGACGGAAAGGGCTATTGTATTCGACCACCAGTATCAAAGCAATGATGGACTTTATAGAAAACATTACCTACGATTTGTAAAGTTTTATCATTCTTACATGGAACACATGTTATTCATGCACCATTTTATCGTAATTTATGGATTACTACTGGAACAATATTTCTTGGCATACTTCCATATACAGTTATTTTTATGTTTCCAACAAATAAACTTATAATTGGAGATAACAAACGTGTTCAATCAGGAAGTGAAAGTCAAATTAATGTTAGTATAAGAAAAGGATTATTAGATAAATGGGCTATGCTTCATTTGGTTCGTACTGTTGGTTCAGTTATTAGTTTTGGTGCTATGTTATTTGGACTTAATCATCATAAATTGCTTCATTTAGGATAGTAGAAATTATAATTATTTTCCTTGTCCACAGCAAAGACATTTCATTCCTACTTTAGTCAGTCAATGGAAAACTTTCCTTACTTCTTTAGAAAATAAACAGAAATCTAATGATAGAATATATATACATGTTTTATATGTTTGTAATAAATTCTAAAAACTACAATAATAGGACATTTTCTTACAAATGATTGATCAATGTACACAAAAGCAAGAATCTCTTTTTTTTTTTGAATACAATATTGTAATTAGCACTATAATTCATCTAGACAGTCCATATTTGACTTAAACTTTATTATTAATTACTTATGACATACCAAAGTTAGTGGCAAAGGTACTTTATTTTCTTATACAAAGGTTTAAAGAAACTTTTTTCTCTCTTTAAAGTCTGATAGTAAAAACAAGATTTTACATTTCTCTAATATTTGATCATTCTTCAATTAATATTATACTAATCAACTTTCAATAAGAACTGTTTGTTATGATGTGTAACAGTGATATTAGATCGAAATTTGTTTTCGATGCTCATCTTCTTCTTTATATTCTTTTTTCTTCTCTATTCTAAATGCCTAGCTGTCTATACATATTAGGCGTTATTCCCTCTACTGAAGGGAGGGTCATACGCCGAATGAGTTAGCTACGTTTGTTCCTAACTGCGTGCGTGCGTTCGTTCGCTAATGTCTTCAATGATGAGGTGTGATATTAGAAAACAAATACACCAAAGATTTGATCAAAGATAATCGGGATTGGGGAATTCGAATCCGTGATTAGTTTTTTGAAGTTTTTCATTTTGAGTTTTTTAGGACAAAGAAGGGCCTTTTTATGAAAAAAATGATTTTTTTATAAAGTTTGGCCAATGGTTATCGAGTCGAGGAATTCGAATCTGTAATTGCATTTCACTTCATATGAACATTTTTAAACTGACGAAATATCTACTTTTGGAAATAAATGAAAGAAACTAAAAATTAGAAATAAAAAAACAGCTTTAGTCTAATTTTGATAAAATGTCGGCGCAATTTCTTTTACTAATG